>SNQJ01S0089408.1:0-21466 GCA_010110895.2 Picea sitchensis
TGTTAGTGTAATATCTGAACCAACTAGATCTGATGTCATAGAAATCATATCAATGACTCAAGTATGTCTAGAAAAAACCATGTACTAGGATCATAAGTATGTCTCACTGATCATGTTTCATATAGGAAACCCTCACATTAACCATACATCAAACCCTCACTATTATGCAATCACAACCTGTACTGATAGCAATATGTCTCAACCATAAACCCTCAAACATGCTCCAAATAACACAAGATATGTATTAACAATATTCCCAATGAAGTGTCCCTACAACAAACAATTAATACAATAGCAATGTCTATCTGTAGATCTGTCTTACACAAAATATACCATACAAATAGTCCCCCAAGGGAAAAATCTCAATCTCCCATGGCCATACCCCAAGCATTCATCAAGGACCTACTTTAGATAATTATATAACATACCTATTGTTATTATAGAGAGCTATGATGTATCTTCTCATTATTAGACCTTCTTGTAGCCTCTTCTCAGCCCTGTAGCTTGTCACTGATGATAGATTTTATCTTCCTTTTCTTCATCTTTCACAACAGATCTGCGCCTTGTCTTCAATAACATCGTGAATGTCCTCACTTTGTTCCACAATGGCCCACGAATGTCCGTGTCCTTCTAATTCTGCAACTCATGGATGTCTTTAGTAAAACCCTAGTTCAGTAACCACAATCTCGACCCTTCAACTGTTGCAACTTCTATCTTCATTGAACATCGATGCTTTAGACTCACTAATTTAGATTTGTCAATAATACCTACCCATAAAATTTCACAAAATATATATTCAATATGCTCAATAGTTGCTATTGGGAGACCCTTTCTCTCTTATCTATACACTCCAAGTATCTTTAGGGGTCATCTTCTAACTATTTTATCGTTGTAACCCTAAATTGCACCAGACATGCTTACCTCGCATCAGGCCATCTCATTTTCCTTCTTTGACAAGCCACTACTGAATAGCTTCTTAAAAAACACTCTTTTTGAAGGCATACACACCCTGCTCCACTACTGCATGCGTGTGTACGCTGGTTGACCCACTACAACCCGCGTATACCTAAAAACCACGAAAAATGGAAAGTTGCAGACAAAACACATAGTTTTGGGTAAGTTAACTAAACCGTTTGACCACCCATAGTCGGTCACTCGACCAAATATCTATCCCTTTCTAGCCTATAAAAGAAGGGGTAGGGGTACCATTTGAGAGAGGGAAAATCATAGCAAAGAAACTATACCCGATTTAGTATTCCCCTTGCCCCGACCTTTTGCAACTATTGTGTGAAGAGAAGCACATATAGAAGTAGTTGGAGCACAATTGAAGAGGAGCCTAGGACTAGATTCAAGGAGCAGTGGCCGATCTCACTATTGTAAGGTTACTCTTGTGAGATTAATAAAAAGAAGTGCTTTTCCCATCCAACCATATGAGATTGTCAATATTTAAATTTGATTATATTTTGATAGAATCTCTAACCAATTAGTTTATAGATCATATTCATGTGGAGTTATCTGTTTGTCTTTTATGAATGCAGGTTAGCATTGGGAGGAGAGTTGCAATCAAGGAGTGACCAAACATTAAAGGGATCGACATCAAACACGAAAACTAAGGTACAATAACTTGATCTTTTTAACCTTGTATTTGCATATGAATAATGGGGTCTATGATTGGGATGTTGGTAAGAAGTAGGAGACTTTAGGTCATTTCTGCATGCATGATAAAACCCTTAATGCTAGTCTGTAAGAGGGATTTCCCACCTAGGAATGTGTAGGATGCACAAGATGCGAGGCCTTTTCGTTCATGGATGGTTTTTCGGAATACAATCAGATACAAATCAAACCCGAAGGTCAACACAAAACCACTTTCATTTGTCCATGGGGTACATTCTCTTATCGTAAGATGCCCTTTGGTCTGAAAAATGTTGGAGCTACGTTTCAATGGGCCATGTCTTTTTCTTTCCACGACCTCAAACACATAGTCGAGGCTTATCTCGATGATTTAGCATCACAATATCGCAAGAGAGCTGATCATCTGGAACACCTCTTACTTATCCTTGAATAGTGTCGTTACTATCGAATCCGCTTGAATCCAAACAAGTGTAGTTTTTGCGTCACATCAGGTCATCTGTTAGGTTTCATCGTTTCAACAACAAGGATCATGGTCGATCCTCTCAAGGTTGATTAAATAGTTTAATTGCCTCCCCCATTCACCATACCTTAGCTTCAAAGTCTACATAGAAAAGAGAATTTTCTATGGTATTTCATCGCAAACTATGTCGAGATCACAATGGGTTTTATGCGTTTATTGAAGAAGAATGTTCCTTTTCATTGGGATGAAGCCCCTCAATGCTCTTACGCAGCATTGAAAAGCGCCCTCATATCAACCCCTCTACTTCGGCCTCTCAATTATAATAAATATTTCCTATTATACTTGGTCGCTATAGAGTCGACCATTGGTATGGTCTTAGTTTAGGAGGATGAGTTACTCTTAGAATACATGATTTATTACCTGAGCCAAGGCCTAGTTGGACCGGAACTCAATTATTCCCATATTGAAAAACTTGTGTTGGCAACAGTCCATGATGTTCAACGGTCCCGTCATTACATTTTGTTTCGCAATACCATCGTCATTTCCATCGTGAATCCATTTCAATACTTATTGACACGACGATTCATCGGTGGAAAGATCAGTAGATGGATAGTTATCCTCCAGGAATTCGACTTGGAATTCATTTTGGAAAAATCCAAAAAGTCGATGGTCTTCGCAGAACTCATATAAGAACTTCCAGTTGAATCAGGTGATTTTATACCTGATGAGTCGCCTATTAAATGAGACATGTTTTTGATCACGTCTTCTGACCCCTTGTATGGAGATGTCCTTATCTATCTCCAGAATTTGAGGTGTCCTTCCTCTATTTCTCATGATGAGCATCTCCGTATACGCCATCAGGCTAAGAACTATCTCATACTCGAGGACACATTGTATTGTCGAGGTGTAGACTGCATCCTTCACCAATGTCTCACTCATGAAGAAGCAGAAATCGTGATTAACGATTGCCACACTGGAGCATGTGGTGGTCATTTTTCTGGGCTGGCAACAACCCAAAACATTCTACAAGCTAGTTCCTTCTAGCCGACATTAATCAAATATTGTGTTGAATCGGTCAAGAAGTGCCACCCGTGTGAGATATTCTCTCGAAAGATGAGGGCACACCCCACTCCCATGTTTCCCATTATTACCATTGGTCCCTTCACTAAATGGGGGATTGATTACACTACATGCAACCCCCCTTCAACAAGGGGGCATCGCTATATCATTGTAGCTGTAGACTACTTCACCAAGTGGGTCAAAGCTATAATAACGTTCAAAGATGATGGGGAGACAACAACTCTCTTTTTTTTCAACCAGATAATAGCAAGGTTCGATGTCCTGAGAGAGATTGTCACTGACCATGGAAGTCACTTTCAGAACAAAATGATGACCAAGTTAACATCAAATCTTGGGTTGAGGCAAGAACATTCATCACCTTATTACCCCCAATCGAATGGTTGGGTGGAAGCTGTAAATAAATATCTTAAAACCATTCTACAATGAACAATCAATTTGGCCAATTCAAATTGGCATTTGATGTTATATTCGACATTATGGGCTTATCGAACGTCTGTTAAGACTACAACCGGTTTCTCACCTTTTCAACTCATTTAGGGGTTGGAAGCAGTCTTGCCTATAGAATTCCATATCCCATCGTTAAAGTTGGCAGTACAGTTATTTCCAGATACATCACCACTTGAAGAACGGTTACTATACCTCGAACAAATCAATGAACAACGTCATGATGCGGCCTTGTCTAACGAGGATCACAAACAAAAAATCAAGTGTCATTATGATCGGTCCATTCATCCTCAGATTTTCTCTGAAGGTGACCTTGTCCTAGTCTATGACCAAGATAAGGACCCCCTGGGGGCAGGCAAGTTCAAACCCATGTGGTTCAGATCTTTCATCGTGAAAGAAGTACTACAGAAGGGTTCTTATCATCTGGTGGAATTTGAGGGAAATGTTTTGGTGGATCCTAGAAATGGGCTCTACCTCAAGAAGTATTACTCATAGGTGGGTCGCCTTGGGTGAATTTTTATAATATATTTATAGTCTTTGTACTATTACTTTTTGGTTTTTTGGTTTTATGGACGTGTCATTTTTTATGTCATCTTTTTCACTGTGGCAGATGTCAAGTGAATCACAGGTGTTTGTTGGATTCACAGATGGCGCTAGTCGGCACACTCAGAGGCTTGCCTCTGCAGCTTGGGTGATTTTCAAACCTCGGGTCCAGTTTCTATCTTCAGGAGGTATATGTTTAGGCGACACCACAAATAATGTCGTCGAATAAAATGTAGTTATTGAGTTACTTCGTGATGCTTTGTCACTTGGTATCTCTCACCTCCGGGTCTATTTAGACTCTCAACTAGTTCTATCTCAATTAAATGGAGTCTACCAGGTTCATGATCCTACTCTACACCGAAGATTCCTTAGGGTACATCTCTTAGAAAGAAGCTTTGATTATATTACATATTTTCATGTTCCTAGGAGATTAAATCAAGTTACAGATACTCTAGCTAATGAAATATTAGATTGGCATCTTCGACACATATAAGAAAGACACACACATGCACATGTAACTAAATTTGTACAGTAACTAAATTTGTACACATATACATGTAACTAAATTTGTACAGTAGATGTAATCCATAAGACATAAAAAGACATAAAAATCCATATATAATATCAAAAATATCAGAGTACATGGGTGGATGCAAGCGCCTCAAAAATACGTCCAGTAAAGAGTCACAGGTCTTATGCCCTAAAAAATATACAAATAGTGCCCTTGGCATCTAAGCAGTCCAATCTAACTAAGGACGGGACCTATTGGCCCTATTATAATGATCAACGGTGTTTTCCAAATGCCAAAAAAGTCAGACCCATGTGCGTGGTACCCGATGGCGGAAGATCCTCAATCTCTTCCATGGGGACTGTATGAGTGAGCGAGGTAAAGTTCCGCTCTATCCGTCTCAATACTCTCTCAGCCTCTTTGATTGGAGGTCCCCCTATTGCTATTGGTTCGCCAGTTGCAGCTGGTCCTGGATTTGGTCGAGGACGTCGCATGTTCCTCGCGAAGTCCATTGGACGCACTAGCCCCACATATGCACATAACACATACTTAATTGTCAGATACTCTGGTATATACAAAAAATGATATATATAAAAAACATAAAAATTAAATAAATTTGAAAAATAAAGAAAAAACAAAGCATACCTAACTCTCCTCGTACCACTCCAGGAGGTACACCCATGTCAGGGTCCCTGGAAAAGTCAATTTTAGCATAAGGTTAGTCCTCTATCATCGGAATCTGTTGAGACCACCATTAGAAAAACTTGTCATCGAAGGCCTCAATAGTCCTCCCTCCTCCCTGTCGTGACAACAACACCGCCCATCTGTTTATTGCTAGAGAAGAGGCTATATTCCCTCGTACTATCTCCCTTGGGCTAAGAATCGGTACTCTCTCGAAGAAGAAAGCACAAAAAATAGTCCCAAACCTAAAGTTCCTTTGCCTCCGCATGCGACACTCTGTAAGCTGCCTCTTCATGCATTCTAGTAAAGTGGTACTCGAGTCAAAAACTTGTGCATTTAAGCACTGAACTGCACAATTCATGTGCGCAAGGGAAGCCTAATGCAAAGCTGCAGATCCTGTAATCTGCCCAATAAGAAAAACTATCACTTTTAGTGATAGGTCTAAGATCTTGTTTATTGGCACTTGAGTGCCCATCTTATCTATACCGGCTTCACAATGGAGTCCAATCAACTCCGCTATATTGTGTGGCCCTGAGGGAAAAGTGTGAAAATTGACTGGTTTCCCTCTCCTTGAGAGGCTAGTCAGAAAGTAAATATCCTCAATCGTTGGAGTCAACAACTATCCCTCAAGCATAAAATCCTCTGCGTCAGGATGCCAGTAATCAACTAAGATGTTCAACAATCTAGGTTGTGCCTGCATGAAAGGACATTGGAAGAACATTAACAAACCACATTGCACCAATGTGGCAGTAGCAACAGGGTCCTCACCGACCAAAAAATCAATTTCCTCATGCTCCCTCTCCCTCCAGTGAACATACATCCTGCAATTAACAAGTCCAGGGGGGATTAGTCCTTGCATTCTTTAAATTTTTCTTATCTTAGAGGGTATATGCGGGCTGTAATACACACAGTCGCATGTGCATGAGTGCAGTATATCCTCTGCACGCGTGCACATGCGGGTTGCCATAAGACTGCCCGCGTGTACATAGGGCCAACCTTTTTAAAGGTCACTGCCCCCTGAAAAAACAAAAAGAAATGCTTAAATAAAGTATTGAAATGCAAGGGGGGTTAGTGTGTACTTACTTGGTCCAAGAGGAAGTTCGTTTCATCCACTGAAGCTCCCGAAATCAATTATTTTCACAAAGGGGTATTTTTGGCTTTTAGTCAATTTCTCAATTTGCAATAGTGATAATGAGTTGTCAGCTTCTATTTATAGATTTTTTGGGCCTGTTTTTGTCATTTTTGGGACCCTTGTGTCATTTTTTCTAAATTAAACATCTTTTAGTATGCTTCACGAGTTTTCTATGGATTGTTAGGATAAATGTTACTTTGGGTATTGGGACACTTTTTGGAGATTTGGGTCTTTTTAAAGGTCCTTTGGTAAAAAAGTCATTTTTCCAACTTGTTGAACTTAGGTTAGGATTCCACCTCTACTTTCTGCATCTCTTTGTCTTTATCACTACACCATAGGATTGATCCCACCGATTTGCGACATGGAACCATCATTGTGTCTTTAGAAGTGTCGTATTTTAGTGGTAGAGCCTACCTTAACATAGATGCCTTAGGTAGATCCTAGTTGCATTTTGGTGTCCATGCCATCACTAATGACTATAGGCTTAGGAGTCCTTATTAGTTTATCCTGATTACGATTTTGAGCCTCATTTTCATGATGCATTATCACTCTTGACCTCACCCTCAGGATTCCCAGAACATAACGGGTCTTCTTTTAAGCCCTTTTCCGACCCTCTAAAAATGAAAAGATTGTCGAGCGATCTTGTTGACCTTCACGCTTGCTAAACTGAAATTTGAAGTCACATATGTTTGGCGGTAGTTTACCCCTTTTTCAGTTTGGATGTTCAACTATACAAACAAAGGTATACTCTAGGAGCTTTGGTTCCCTAGAAGAGTATTCTCAGGTATGATTTTAACCCTTTTTCAAGCCTGAGGGACTAAATTTACAAAAAAGGAACCCCCACGGAGTCCATAGTTAAGCTCTTTTCAGACTCCCTAAAATCGAAAAGATTGTCGAGTGACCTTATTCCTTCACACTCGTTAAAATGGTCCAGAAGAACATTCCTGACGGAGTCCATAGTTAAGCTTTTTTCAGACTCCTTAAATATGAAAAAATTATTGAGTGATCTTGTCTTTATCACACTCGTTAAAATAGTTTTGAATAGACGTCTTTTCGGTGTTATTTTACCCCTTTTTCGAACCGACTAGACTACCTTCGAAAAAGGTACCCCAATGGAGTCTCCTTTTACKCTTTTTCAGGCTCTCTAAAATATGAAAAACCATCGAGMTTACCTTCTCTGGGATCGTTAAAATTACACCGAAGGACGTTACCATTGTGTGTCTTATTAATCACGTTTGCATACTTACGTCTTTAGCGTAATGTCATCTCCATGTTTCTCTCAACTAAACCATCTGAAGCATGCCTTATACGCAAGCCTTGTAGCACTTTGCCTCTACGTCTTGACACCTTTGGCCCATGGAGGATTTTTCCCGAGTGTCCTTTTCCTGTATATGTCCCTTTGCCCTGAGCATCCATGTGTTCTGTGAACTTGGAACTAGTATGTCTACGACACTCGATCCTCCTTTGTAATGTAGCATTCTTTTATTCTTTTTCAAGTTTTCCAAAATTAATGAAAAAGACAAAAAAATCAAATATACCCCAAAAAGAGGAAGGGAAAAGTATTTTCTTTCTTGGCAGCACAATGAGTCTCCCTTGGACAAAGAACATCCTTCCGTTTTTTCTTCAAGCCTTGGGATTTAAAATGACCTTAGGAAGTTGTTCCCACTACATAGAGTTGTGTCCTTTTCCATTTGGTTATTCTTCCAAACATATGGAGAGTTTGCGATGCCTCCTGCATCGTGAACTTATGTCAAAATATCATGTTGTCTGAGTCTCATCTTTGTCATGCTATTGTCCAAGGGAAGTTATTCCCAATCTTGAGTCGGCCCCCTTTTCATATTGTCTCTTACCCTCATGCATGGTCATCCTGAAATCCCAATCAAGTCTTTGTTCAAAATCCATGAAGCTCTCAACCTAATCATCAAAATCCTCTAGTCCATTCCTGACAATCCATCAAAGACCTTTGGGTAGTGAATTCGTACACTCATATTACACTCCTACCCAAGTTGTGAAGATTTTGAAGCTGTTGTTCTAGCTCTGAAGGCCTCATCTCTAGCCATCAAGCCTTATTCGCTTCTTGAAGATGGATACTATGCATGTATATATTTTTTATTTCGAGATGTAGATCCATTGTGTATTGCTCACGGCTACACTTTATATAGTTATATGACATGGATATACAGTGTATTTGATTGGTAGCCATGATTTTATTTCATTCTGATCATGGGTATGCCAGCCTCAGTGAGACAATTGTTATTTTGCAGATGGCACCTCCCAAATTTTGGTTCCCGGGCTCACTTGTTTGGTATGTTGGTGAAGATTGATAATGCATTTCGGCCATCAGATGCTCTTCTGACCTCACACATTAGGGGGCATCTGTTATAACCCTAAATTGCACTAGAAATGCTTACTTGGCATCAGGCCATATCATTTTCCTTCTTTGTCAGGTCACTACTCAACAACTTCTTAAAAAACACTATTTTTGAAGGCATACGTGCCCTGCTCCACTACTGCACGCGTGTGTACGCTGGCTGACCCACTACAACCCACGTATACCTAAAAAGCACGAAAAATGGAAAGTTGCAGATGAAACACACAGTTTTGGGTAGGTTAACTAAACTGTTGGATCGCCCATTCTTGGTCACTCGACCAAATACCTAGCCCTTTCTAGCTTATAAAAGAAGGGGTAGGGGTCCCATTTGAGAGAGGGAAAATCATAGCAAAGAAACTATACCCAATTTAGTATTCCCCTTGTCCCAACCTTTTGCAACTATTGTGTGAAGAGAAACATATACAGAAGTAGTTGGAGCACAGTTGAAGAGGAGCCCGGGATCAGATTTGAGGAGCAATGGTCGATCTCACTATTGTAAGGTTACTCTTGTGAGATTAATAAAAGAAGTTATTTTCCCATCCCGCCATATGCGATTGTCAATATTTAAATTTGATTATATTTTGATAGAATCTCTAACCCATTAGTTTATATCTCATATGCATGTGGAGTTCTTTGTTTTTCTTTTATGAATGAAGGTCAACATTGGGAGGAGAGTTGCAGTCAAGGAGTATCCAAGCGTTAAAGGGATCGACATCAAACACAGAAACTAAGGTACAGTAACTTGATCTTTTTAACCTTGTATTTGCATATGAATAATGGGGTCTATGATTGGGATGTTGGTAAGAAGTAGGAGACTTTAGGTCATTTATCCATGCATGATAAAATCCTTAATGCTAGTTTGTAGGAGAGATTTCCCACCCACAACATTTACCCAACTTCCCTCTTTTAGGGCTAACCCACTTTCAACTACTTTTACCCACTTGCAACTACTTTATCCACAATTAGTAAACACACCACCTCTTGTCGCAACTAATTTATTTTTAATTATTTTCTTATTGCAACAAATTTAAATAAGGAATCTTATTTATGACTTTCTAGAATCTTTTGACTTCCTGTTGACCTTTTAGGGGCTTCTATATTATTCTAAAGGGTTCTCCAAATTCACAGGGTCATATCTCCCTAACTGTGAGGAGTTATGTGACATACCACATATCACTGAAAATGGCATGACACATATTATCCATGTAGAATGGTCTCTCATGAAAATTCATTGATCTTCATTATATTATTCCTTAAACAAACATGATTTCCTTATCCACGGTTCGGGGGCTACCAGAATTTGCTATCGAACTTGCTTCAAGGGTTGACATCAATGACAACCAACCCAGTTAATCAACAGTCCTTGTAAGGAAGAAAAAATGAGAAATGTGCACAATATCCAAGAAGAAACTATAATTAAAGATGTGGCCAAGAACAAACCAAGAATCTACATAGCCTTGGATAATTGATAGGGAAATAATTAGTGAAACAATGATTGACATTGAAAGTAAGATTTCCAAGCAAGATATTGTAATATTAATTGATTCAGGAAAAATTCATATCTATATTGCTCCTAATTTGGTTGAAATATTTTATCTGAAGAGAAGTAACCATAGTAAATCATGGTTTGTTCAATTGTCTATCGGGAATAAAAGGAAAATCAATGAGAAAGTAACGGGTTTCCCATTATATATGAATGGGGTCAATATTGTTGCAGACTTAAAAATAATTCCCCTTGGTTCTTATGATGTCCTCATTAGAATAGATTGGTTATATGCACATCATATTGTTCTAGATTTCCATAACAAGACTTTTACTTGTCTTGATGAAGAAGAGAAACAAATGACAATGGAAGGCATTCCAAGGCCTATTTCCATATGCGAGATTTCATCTTTGAAGTTGAAGACATATTTTATAAAAGGGTTCCAATTGCATGTAACTCATGTGGAATATTCAACAAAGTGTAAAGGCCCAAGTCCTTGGGAATTTCTAGTATTGCAAGAGTTTCCAAATGTGTTCGAGGAAATAAGAGGATTACCACCAAAAAGAGATATTTATTTCTCTATTGATTTGGTGTTAGGATTTTCTCTAGTCTCTAAGAATCCATATAGAATGAGTACACCATAATTGAAGGAGTTACAAATGCGATAGAAATAATTACTGAAGAAAGGGTACATTAGTATTTTCTCTGGTCTCTTGCAACAAGAGACACCCCTATGCTCATAACAAAATATACAATTATGCTCGTCGACTGACCAAACAAGGGAAGTAAGGATAGTAATACTTTTATGTTTGCATATCCAATTTATTCTTGTGCATGGATCTCCATATTTTGTGCTTGGACCTTGCCCTTCAATGAAAATGGGAATGATAAACAAATATGAAGCATTATTTCTTTAGAAATTGTAGGAGATACATGAAAATAAGGATATTTCCTTGGAAGAATATCACAACCAACTTCGTGCAGAGGTCACTTCCTTGCAGAATGGAATTTCACAATTGTAGACTGAGAAATAATGACTACGATGTAACATCCCCTGCCACTCCAGGATGGGCCACGCCACACCCCTCAACTTCTGAAGCTCTGAATCAACCAAACTGTAAAAACCCTAGCATACTACTAGGCCATGCTACTCTAAAATTTCATTGTGCAGTATCTGCTCTATACATAAGTCAAGTTAGTATCACTTGAGGTAACGTGGTTGGCCCAATTTTGAGTCGCGCCACACAACTTATAAAAAATGAAGAAACATTCTCTTTTCCATACAACCTTCAAGCAACAAAATTAGCTTACTAAATGCACACACCAATATATTGATCAGTCAACATACTGTGTGCACATCCATCTAGGCGTCTTGTGCCACTTCTAATTTCGTTGTGTGTGGCATCTATTTCCTTGAATGCACATATGAATTCCAACCTCTTTTGCACATAGGATACTTTCCTGTGCACCCATCTATCCAATTCTCTTATTGAAGACTCATAGCCAAAATCACAATTTTAACTTAAAAAGCAAAGTTATCATCAACTGACATACTCAAGTACAACTACATATACATGCCATAAGCACCATCCTTACTTGTGTAAGCAACCTTAAACATAGTAAAAACAATTACTTATATGCAATTACATACAAGAATTATTTCATATCAAACATAGACAAATATGCATACAGTAAACAAGACAATCACATAAGGAACGCTTATATTTTATAAAAGTCACCAACTACACGCATAACTCAGACGTTCCTCCAAAAAATAGAATTAGTTTCTCATAATCTTTTAGAAACAGGTCACCCTCGAGTTGGGGCTTAACTCCACCAAGGCTAAAGGGTACCTAGTAACAAGCTAAGGTCTGAAAATCAACATATTTTCCCAATCCTAGGTGCCTACTGCTGCAACTATCCTACAGTCCCTCATTCCCCATGCACCTGTCACACCCAAGGATGTGTGCCCCTTCTCTGCTCAATAGTCTTTCGGCTACCCCATGTCCCTTTCCAGGGTTACCAACAACAGGTGGAACAAGAAGTCTCTGAGACCTGTGACTAATTCTTAGCGCACTAGGGAACAACTCCCAGCAAACTCTCACCTGCAGAATATGCTCATGGGTCTAGAAACNTTCGGCTACCCCATGTCCCTTTCCAGGGTTACCAACAACAGGTGGAACAAGAAGTCTCTGAGACCTGTGACTAATTCTTAGCGCACTAGGGAACAACTCCCAGCAAACTCTCACCTGCAGAATATGCTCATGGGTCTAGAAACCACTCCACAACAACCAATATCTCACCTAGAGAGACTGTTCACGGTCTGCCAACCCGACTCCTCGACAGTACAATTCTAGTTACATCCCCACAACTCCCTATAAGCTTCTCGAGGAAGATAAGGTAATAAACGATTTTTCCACATAGTCTGACCCCTTCTGCTCATGAGAGCCTGCTACATCAATTCCCCTTCGAATAATTGATCCCCCATGCAATAATCATAATAATGCCCAAAATACACTAAGGCCAACAATATATATTGCATGCCTTCCAATTGACATTGTCACTTCCAAAAGAAGCTTTAAGCCACTTGGTGACCCATTCCCAACCCTTGGGAACTTAGGATAAAAACATATCCACATTACAGTTTTCCAAAAATATTATTAAAATATTCCCCAAGACTTACAACTCCCTCCTTTTTCCCTTCTTTCGATGGAGCTGGCCTCCCGTCTCTTCTCATCTAAGTTAGTATGCATGTAGCAATACAATATTATATTAATAATCATGGTTATATTTACATGGATAGGTGCACTGGCCTATCTATGTCCAGGCTCACCACCCTCATAATCACACAGGATCTCCAACCTCCATACATATCCATTCATTCATGCGCACTAACCCAAGTGTGCGCAACATAGTGTAATGTGAACACTTACCCAGGTGCGTGCAACACATAAAAATGTGCACACCCTATCTTGATAACACTTCTCCGCGTACTACTCAAATGTGAAAAATACAAAAGCTTAATGATAATGGATCACCAACCTAAATGTTCATACATTTACACTTGGTACCAATCAGATCACCAACCTAAATGTTCATACATTTACAATTGGTACCAATCAGATCACCAACCTAAATGTTCATACATTTACACTTGGTACCAATTGAATCACCAACCTATATGTACAATTACCAAGGGTTCTGGATCAGGGACATTGCAATCCCCTCCCCCTTAATTATGCATTGTCGTTGGTGCATCTTATACACATGTACATAAAAATTTTGAAAATCTTCAAAAATATGAGGATATTGTTCTCGCATAACATCCTCACACTCCCAGGTTGCATCCTTAGGACTATACCAAGTCCATTGGAACTTTACCAACTACATGGTTTGATTCTGGAGCTACTTGAATTTCTGATCCAATATGCAAATCGATCACACTTGAAATCCACCTTCTGGATCCACCTGAATCACATTCCAATCAATAATGTGATTAGCATTGGGTATATACTTCTTAAGAAATGACACATGGAAAACATTATGAATACATAAGGATGTAGGAAATGCAATCATATAAGCGACATGGCCAATCCTTTCAAGGATTTCAAATAGCATGCAATAGCGTGTTGATAACTTAAAACACTTTCCCAATTTCAAGGAACTGCGTCTGGCCTTCACTTTTAGAAACACGCCATCACCCACTTTAAACTCTTTATGGGATATGCCTTTATCTGCAAAACATTTCTTCCTGTCCTACTGTAATATTCCAGATATAAAAACTATGCAGAACAAAAATAAAATGCTAGCAATGGCAGATAAACAACAATATAACCAGAACAACACCACAATAATACAAAAAATATATCAGAATAACACCAGAAAGAGCACTTTGATTCTGAGAGAAATGTTCACTTGCCTCTTTGAGGGGAAACCTCTAGTTGAGATGAGCTCTATTACAATAATATCCAAGACAATAGTTCTCATACCCTCGACTCCTATTTATACTAAATATGTCTATCAAAAGAACCATCTAGAGGAAGATCCTTCTAGAAGCGGAAGCTTCTATTAGGTCTTCTTACATTCAACTTATTCTTCCTTATTACTAGGCCTTATTAATATTGACCTTTATTACATCAGAATATATTGTTCTACCTATGTGAGGGTTTAGGTCCCTAACATGTCCTCCCCCTTAAAAACAACCTTGTCCTCAAGGCTTGAGATGCAAAAATTGTTGCAGAATGGTAGTGCTCACGCTGGTCCAAAAATGCTTGTGGTTGTAGCCAAATGGAGCCTTCTTCGTCCAACTCGGGAAGGATAGTTTGAGTTTGGAACTTAGTTCAATAATCTTGTTTAAGAAGGAAACATGAAAAACATTATGTAGCTTAGAATCATTGGGAAAAGCTAATTAATAGGCCACCTGTCCCACATGCTTGAGAACTGTATAAGGACCATAAAATTTGGGTGCCAATTTTTTACAATGGTCAACCTTGAGGGAATTTTTCTTGTAAGTTTGCAGTCGAAGAAACACCTAATTCCCTTCTGCAAATTGACGTTTAGAGCGACCTTGATCTGCTTGTTACTTCATGCGATTTTGCACCATGCCCAAATTCTCTTTGAGGGTATGGAGAATAGCCTCTCAAACTGCAAGTGTTTGGTCAACCGCCTAGACCCTCAAGACACATGGAAAATATGAGAGAACTGAAGGTGGATTTTGTCCATATACTGCTTCAAAATGAGTCATGCGGGTAGTTGTACAGTATGAAGTGTTGTACCACCATTCAGCTAGTGGTAACCATTGAGCCCACTGGTTTTTCTTTTTCAAGGACAAGCACCTCAAATATGTTTCCAAACACTTGTTGACAACTTCAGTTTGACCATCAGTCTAGGGATGATAAGTTTTGATGAGATGCAATTGGGTGCCTTGTATCTTGAACAGTTCTTGCCAAAAATTGCTAGTAAAATTTGGGCCACGAAAAAAAACAATAGAATGCAGCATGCCATGAAGAATGAAGACCTGATCCATGAAAAGTTGAACAACAAAGGATGTTGTAAATGGGTGTTGAAGAGCACAGAAATAAGCATACTTGGAAAGATGATCAACTGCCACCATGATGACTGATTTATTTCCCAATTTAGGTAAGCCTATAATAAAATCCATAGAGATATCCTTCCAAATAATAGGTGGAATCGGAAGCGGTTGTAGTGTGCCAGGAGATTTGAATTTTCCACCCTTGTTGCATTGGCATGCATCACATTCAGCCACAAAATTACGAACATCCTATTTCATACCATCCCAGAAAAAAGAACGTTTGACCTTGTCATAGGTTTTGGTAAACCCGGAGTGCCCAGTCGTGGGTGTAGCATGAAGCTCAGAAAGTACCGTGGATTTAAGTTTTGATTGTTTACTTAAATACAAATAGCCTTTGTATCGAAGCTCATCATGGAGCCAAGAGTACCCTGGGGAAACTGGAGAATTGGACTGCAATTGTTGTATCAGATGCAAATTTTTGGGATCTTGTAGCCATTCCTGGCGAACAGCTTGGAGCCAATCTGGTACAAAGAAGGAGACAGAAAAAAAGGATCCTTCATCTTCATATTTTCAGGAAAGTTCATCTACCACCACATTTTCTTTTCCTTTCTTGTAAATGATCTCATAATCATATCCAAAGAGCTTAGTCACCCATTTTTGTTTCTCTGGGGAGGAAATGTGTTGTTCCAGGAAATACTTGAGGCTTTGATGGTCTGTCTTAATTTGGAATCGTTGTCCCAATAGATAAGGGCACCAATGAGCAATGACATGCATAATAGCCAACATTTCCTTTTCATAGATTTATTTTCCCAAATTTCGTTCAGACAGTTGTTTGCTGGTAAAGGCCAAAGGCCAACTCTCTTGTATAAGGACAATGCCAATTCCTTTCCATGGCGCATCACATTCTAGGATAAAGGTATTTGTGAAATCAGGAAGGGCTAGGACTGGAGTGGTGCACATGGCCATATTCAATGTTTGAAAATCTTGAGAAGTTGTTGGAGTCCAATTGAAAGAATTGTTTTTAAGGAGTGCAGTGAGAGGTGTCACAATCTTTCCATAATTCTTAACAAAATTGCGATAATAACCTGTTAAGCCCAGAAATCCACACAAGATTTTGAGATTATTTTCATGAGGCCAATCTTTCATAGCTTCAATATTTTTAGGATCCACCCTGATGTCAGCCTTGCCAACAAGATGACCCAAGTACTCGACTTCTGAGGTGACAAAATCACATTTAGACTGTTTTAGGAAACGTTGGTGCTGAGAGAGTAGATGGAGAACTCGATCCACATCAACAAGATGGTTTTTCTAGGTTTTTCTATAGATGAGGATATCATCAAAGAAAACTAAGAAAAAATGATGGAGAAAAGGAAAGAAGACATGATTCATGAGGCTTTGGAAAGTGGAGGGAGCATTAAACAAGCCAAAGGGAATGACCAAAAACTCATAGTGGTCCTCATGAGTTCTAAAATTAGTCTTAGGAATGTCTGCCTCTCTCATACGGATCTGGTGGTAGCCAGAATGAAGATAAAATTTAGTAAAGAACTGGGCACCACTCAATTCATCCAAGAGGTCATCAATGACAAGAATGGGAAATTTGTCTTTAATGATGAGTTTGTTAAGGGTGCAGAAATCAGGACACATGCACCAAGGAACTTATTTCTTAAGGACCATCACCACAGGAGAAGAGTAGGGGCTTGTACTAGGGAGGATAACACGTGTGGTAAGCAGTTCTTGAACCATTTTCTGAATTTCATTTTTTTGGGAAAAGGGGTGATGATAGGGATGGATATTGGGAGGAAGCCTTCCTGGGACAAGGGGAATGGAATGATCATGAACACCATGGGAAGGAGGGAGGCCATGGGGAGTGGAAAAAACCATTTGATATTTATAGATGATGGATTGGAGGTCCTGTGGCACAAAGGGTGTCTCATTTTCTTGTATGGCATGTAGTTGGGAAATAACGTCTGAATGACCTTTTTTGAGGAATGTTTCCATGTGATGGGAACTAATGATCTCAGAGGAATCGACGATGATGCCTTGGAACTTATAATTTTGGCCCTCCTGGTCGAATTGCATGGTTAATTCCTTAAAATCCATGAGAATGGTACCCAAAGTCCTTAGCCAGTCTTCACCCAACACAATGTCACAACTGCCCATGTCAATAGAAAACATATTATATTTCAGGTGGTAGTCACCAATTTGGAGACACACATTTTCATAGCGCCCTCCACATTTCATGGACCTGCCATTGGCAATCATTATTTGGAAATTATTGACTGCATGGATATAACAATTAGTTTCTTAGTAAATGTGGCGATGAATAAAATTATGGGTGTTTCCACTATCAACAAGAATGATGACCTTCCTATGCTTTATGTAGCCAATTAGTTTGAGGGTTTGAGGAGTAGAGAAGCCCGTGAGAGAATTCAGGGAAATGACTGGTTCTACTTCAGGAGGGTCTAAGAGAGGGGTAATGTTGGTGGGTTCAGGTGACTCAAACACAAGGGGACCTTCAACATCCTCTTCCAAAACACCCTCCGAGATGGCCATAAAAATATTTTTTTTCTTACACTTGTGTCCCAGAAAATATTTGTCATCACAATTATAACAAAGGCCTTTGAGTTGGCGTTCAACCATTTCGACCCTGGTTAATTTTTGTATCTTTAGTGGAGTAGAGGAAGGAGTGGGATTTATTGGTTTAGTGCGAGGAATAAAGGGGTGCTTCTGGTTTTGAGAAGAGACAACCTGTTGTGCTTCCTTAGCTTGTTTAGTATCCTCCACCCAACTCTGAGGCCAAGCCATGAGGACATGGGCACGAATCTCATCCTTGAGGCCACTGATAAAACATTCTTGAAAAAAAGCATCAGACATGCCCTCTGTACGAAAAGCCAGTTGCTGAAAAGAAACTATAAATTCTTCCACTGTGTCAGATTGTTTCAACTTTGTCAAATGACCTAAATGGTTGGTGTCAGTGTCAAATCATTCATAAAGTTCTACCACAAAGTGTGTCCAAGAAACATACCCTTGATGGGAAGTTTTTCTCCATTTCCACCATTGCTAACGTTCTTGATCTAGATGGAGAACAGCATATCGGAGTTTGGCCAAGTCATTTGTAATGTCGTACAAAGAGAAATAATGTTCCATTTGAGTTACCCAACTATTGGGATCCGAGCCATCAAATTTGGTCACATCCACCTGTGGAAGGCGTAGGTCACACTGAAAGTTATGGGGATGAACATTATGGTAATGAGAGGAAGTTTCAACATAGGTATGAAAAGGTGGGTCAGATAAAGGGGAATTTGCAGGAATATGAAGCTTGGTGTAGATCATCAAAGCGACAGATTCAAGCTGGGTAGTCATGTCTTGTTTGAGGTCTTCTTTGACTTCCGTGATTGAGGCGACAATGGAGGAATGCATATGTTTATTGATGGTGGAAATATTGGCACTGACATGTCTCACTTCTTGTTGGGTCTCTGTGAAATTAGATTGCAAGGTATTGAAGCGAGCTTCCAAGTCTTGGCTACGGGTATGGGCCATGATGACAAGGGAATCAAAAAGGGGTGGGTGGGGTCAAAAATTTTGCTGAAAAATGATAGGGATGAATGTGATAAGGGTGAAGAGATAAATCCAATGGAATAGGTCTCAAATAATGGTGCACAAATTTCCAGACGTTTTTTTTTTTTTTACACCTGCGGAGTTATACTCTGGTCTGAAGAATACTACAGTGATGAAATTCCCAAATGCTTAACCAGGAAGAAATGTGTAGTGATTTGGAAACTCGAACATGGTTGCACAACAATAGATCTTTTCTATTTTATTTTTAGTTTCCATCCTCAAGGGTTCTACAGACAAGGGTTTTCCCTATGCTATAGCTCTCTGATATACATGCGGGGTCCAAGAGTAGTACTCAGCCAAATATCTCAGGGAACCAACTAAGGATGCTAGACCGTTCCCTTAGTCATACTACCCGACTACCCAGGTACTAGAGCGTATATTCTTGAGTGTTTTTCTCGGTGGCACTATAGTAGTCCGGTGGTCGATCAGTTTATCTAAAGAGGGCTTCAGGAAATCTAGGTAAATCTGTATACAGGTGTTGTTTGATGCGCTACAGCTCGAAGGGGCACCAACAGGGGTTACAAGGGTGGCCAACAGATGTGCACTTAAGTACCACTTGTATTTCCTGCGTGTATGAATCCCTCAACCGCGGGTTTATATGCGTAACGACAAATCTCTGTATCTTAAAGACGTCAGAATACGTCTCTACCCTGGAAAAAAATTAACCCACAATTTTCTACCGAGGAAAGTGATCTAATACCACTTGTAATATTCCAGATATAAAAAGTATGTAGAACAAAAATAAAATACTAGCAATGGCAGATAAACAACAATATAACCAGAACAACACCGCAATAATATGGAAAATATATCAGAATAATGCCAGAAAGAGCACTTTGATCCTGAGAGCAATGTTCACTTGCCTCTTTGAGGGGGAAACCTCCAGTTGAGCAGAGATCTATTACAATGATATCCAAGACAACAATTCTCATACCCTCGACTACTATTTATACTAAATATGTCTATCAAAAGAACCATCTAGAGGAAGATCCTTCTAGAAGCGGAAGCTTCTATTAGGTCTTCTTACATTCGACTYATTCTTCCTTATTGCTAGGCCTTATTAATATTGACCTTTATTACATCGAAATATATTGTTCTACCTATGTGATGGGTTAGGTCCCTAACACCTAGGAATCCTTTAGATTCTACCCTATCTTTACCATTTTCTCCTCCATTTCCTGAAGCAAATCTGGCCCAACTATTGCGCGGTCTCTTGGGTTTTCCTAACTCACTAGTGTGTTTTACTTTCTACCATAGAGTGCCTCAAATGGGATCATATTTAAAGATGTATGATACTCATTGTTGTAAGAAAAATATACCAAATGTAAGTGGTCTTCCCATTTTGATGGCTTATCCATCACATACATCTTCAACATGTCTTCAATCACTTGATTTACTCTCTTTGTTTGACCATCTGTCTCAGGGTGATATACTATGTTGAAATTCAGACTTGTTCCAAATCCCTTGAATAGTCCTTTCCAAAAGTTCGAATTGAACTTTGAATCTCTGTCAGAAACAATTGTCTTAGGTACACTATGAAACTTAGAAACTTCATGCATGTAAATCTCAATAATTTTGGTTTCCTTGTGCAATGACTTCACTGCAATAAAATGGGTAACTTTAGTAAGCTTGTCCACCACCACCATAATAGAATCATGTTTCTTAGAAGTCCTAGAAAAATTAGTTATGAATTCCATGGTCACCACCTCCCACTTCCACTCAAGAATAGGAAAATATTGTAGCAAACCAACTGGATGTCTGTGCTCATCCTTGACCTTCTGACATTCGAGACATCTCGCAATAAAATCCGCAACTGCATTTTTCATACCTAGCCAAAAGTAATGATTCTTGACTATGAAAATTGTCTTTTGATAACCTGGATGTCTAGCATAAGGAGCCTTACGTATCTCTGAAAAAATTAGGAACTTCAACTCCTAATCATTCGACACACAGACTCTGCGTCTATGCATGAGGATCGCATCCTCTCCTAGCTCATAACCTTCAACTTTTTGCTGTGACATACCTTGTTGTAAAGTCACACTTATATCCATATAGCGCAAATCTAATTTGGAAAGTTACAAAATAAGTTCACACAAATTTGTTTGGTACATGATAGTGGTTGTAGTATGCATCTCATGCATCCTCTTGCTACGTGCATCAGCCAATTTGTTTTATTTTCCTCTAATATGATTTATGTCGAAGTCATACTCATTGAGGAACTCTAACACCTACTTTTTCTTACATTTAAACTTGGTTGTCCAAACAAATACTTCATACCAAAATTCTTTGTTCTTAGCTAAAATATTTTACCCATAATATAATGGCGCCACATCGTCAAAGCATGCACTATGGCTACCAATTAAAATTCATGAGTAGCATAGAACCTTTCATGCTCTTTAAACTTCCTTGATTCATAACATACCACATGTCCATCTTGACTCAGGACTCCACTGAGTCCTTCTTTGCATGCATTTGTGCACAC
>SNQJ01S0089408.1:21476-46237 GCA_010110895.2 Picea sitchensis
CTGTTACGAAATTTTTCAATACTTCCATGATCTCCCCTTTTAAACCCTCCATCATCTCTTGTAGTTCATATTTTGTTACTATCTTCTTTTGTAAATCATTTATGTCCCTACGCATTTCTTCACCTTCATAAAGAGTCCAAGTAAGATTTTTTGGGGGCTTATTTGGTGTAGAAGGTCCCTTTTTGGGTGGCATGTTGGCCAAGTATCACTTTTGAACCTTGATTTTGAGGTGGTTCTGCTAGACAATATTTCTTCTATTGTATCTCCCAGGTTTTGACCCTTCTGGGTATGAAAATTTTATTTATGTATTTCTCTGATATCTCTTCTCTGCAATGCCACAGGTCTAATCAAAATTGGATGTGCCAAGTGGAATTTATGGTAACTTCCCCACAACTTGTCGATTTTTTACCTTTCCAAGAGATCTCACTTGTATATTGTGCCCCGCACAAAATAATTGATATAAAATTCTGAAACTTGCACCAGAAATACTACAGACTTTCCACGATCCAATGAAACTAGTCCCACACAATTTGGATACTCGAGGAAGAAGTTATGATTTTTTTACCTGGAACAACTTCTTGAGACTAGTCAATAAGACTAGTCAGATACCCTATATTACACAGGGTGTATCTACAAATTTAATATGACCCAGAAGCTTAATGTTTTACCAAATATACCTTACTAATTTCTATAAATATCCTCTAGATTTCAGCATCTGAAATGTTACAAAAAAGTATTTATAGAGAAAATTCCGCAATGAATCAGTTCAGGATGATTCCAGAACCCTATCTTGTAGATACTATATCTCCGAAAGTATAAGTCCTCAAGAGATGAATTTTGAACCCAACGTACCTTGATCCGTCTACTAAATATCCTCCAAGACGTTCCTTCTGAAACATTGTACAAAAAATGTTATAGCAAAAATTCCAAGGTGTCTCAGATGTAGCAGCGAAACCCCAAGACTTTGAGCTCTGATACCATATGTTAAGAACCAAATATCAATATAGCATAGAAAATCCTTAGAAAAAGTAATCAATGCCTTGCAAAAGATATAATTTTAGATAATAAGCCTCTTCGAGGGGGCAACCTCCTTTTACCCCACTTAAATGTTCAAGTACCAGATGATTCAAAATGAAAATGTGTCCTTGGTATATATAGGAGACTAGGAGGTATAATTACAACTAATGGCCTAAAGATGACATAAATAAAATAACATTACTAATATATTATGCCCCAATTAAGGGGTAATGAGCCACTAATGGCCTAAAGATGACATAAATAAAATAACATTACTAATATAATATGCCCCAATTAAGGGGTAATGGGCCAATATTAGGGCTTAACACTTTCTTCTGCAGGGATGTAATTGGATGCGCAATCTGTGAGAATCCTTTAATAAATATTTTGTAGTACCCTGTGAGTCCCATAAAGGATCTCACTTCTGCGACATTTCTTGGTGTTGGCCATTCCTCAATGGATTTTATCTTCATTGGGTCCACAACTATTCCTTCTTGTGAAATGATATGACCTGAGTAATGAATATTTCACTGATAAAATGAACACTTGATCAACTTTGCATAAATTTGATGCTCCCTTAATACCTACAACACCATCTTCAAGTGATTCTCGTGTTCTTCCTCTGACTTTGAATAATTAAGAATGTCATCCAAAAATACAATGAAAAACATATCTAAATACTCTCTGAACACTTCATTCATTAAACACGTGAAGAAAATGGTGCATTTGACAACCCAAATGGCACCATTTTAAATGCACAATGACCATACCTCATTCTATAGGAAGTCTTACTAATGTCTTATTCTTTAATTCTCACTAGGTGATATATAGATCTGAGATCTATCTTGGAAAATATCCATGCACCTATCAACTAATCAAATAGGTCATCTATCATGGGCAAAGGATACTTGTTCTTCACCATTACCTTGCTCAATTACCTAAAGTCGATACAAAGTCTCAGTGTACCATCCTTCTTCTTTACAAACAAAATGGTGCACCCCAAGGTGACACACTTGGGCGTATATACCCCCTCTTCAGAAGCTATTGAAGTTGCATATGCAACTCCTTCAACTCTGGCGTACTCATCCTATAAGGAGTCTTAGATACATGTGTTTCTTTGGCCATCAAATTTATAAAGAAATCGATGTCTCTTTTCGAAGGCAATCCCGGTATATATTTAAAGACATCCTTGAGTTCCTTTAGTATTGTGCAGTCCTCCGCACTTGGCACTTTATCCTTAGGCACCTCTTCCATGTGCGTTGTAAATATTTGACACCCTTTCCTGTAGCTTTTCCTCATCTGCAAAGAGGAAACTTCTCTAATAGTCAGATCTCTTGGAATACATTTAACCATTCTCAAATTTCCTTCCTCGTCCAAACAAGTGAATTACTTATTGTAATAATCCATGATATCATGGTGCTCATACAACCAATCCATACCAATGAGGAAGTCATACAAGCCCAAATGTATAATATTCAACTCATCTCTAGTGCACAGTCCATCCGTGTCCATTGGACATGCCTTAAACATCTCATTAATTTTCCTCTTTGTTCCTATAGCTAACTGCACCAACCAATATTTTCCAAGCTTGCTTCTCATAAAATCAATTATTTCCACCATCTTAGGGAATATATAACTATGACTATCTCTTGATTCAATTAAAATAACAATAGGTTAGTGATTAATCTTACCCTCCACCTTGATCATGTGCGACTGAAAATCAACCTTCTTGTTATCCAATACAACATAAATCCTTGGCACAATTATTCCCATGTCTTCAACCGTCACATCTTGTTGAACAATTTTCATATTCCTCTCTTTATCACCTCGTTGAGGGAAATATCCATGCATAGGATTTCCTCCATAACCCCAAAACTGCATAGGTTGCTTCCATGAATTGTTTCCTAATGGCTTCAACATCCTAGGATCTTGGAGAGTTGATTGTCCTTGCACAGTGTTTTTTAAAAATGGTGCCTTAGCCCCTTTCTTCCTATGTTCCACCTTTATTTTCATCTTGTCTTCCCAAGACTTTTGGAAAGTCGATCTTCCCCTTTGCTTCTCATAAAGGTACTTAGCACACCTTATGGGTTTTTCCAATGTATTAGGGTCATCATACTGTATATTATGACAGATAAATGAGGGAAACCCACTCAAGTACCTCTGAATATTCACTTGTTCATCCTTGATACAAGGCACATATTTCAACAATTCTAAAAATCTTCTTTCATATTCATCAATCGTCATACTCCCAAACTTAATTTCAAATAAATCCTTCATTTTTCTGTCAAAGTACCGCTTGGTTAAGTATTTATTTTGGAAATACCTCTTGAACTCCCTCCAAGTTACTTTCTTCTCATCAATATGTTTCACCTGTGCATATTTATCCCACCACAGTGATTCCTTTCCTTTTAATTAGTAAATAACAATTCTCCCTTTTGCCTGTGCAGAATAATTATGCAGCTGAAAGTACTTCCTCATACCTAGCAACTAGGTCTTCACATATTCATCATTCTTGTGCTCACCGTCAAAGGTAGGAAGGTTAGTCTTATTCATTCCCCCCTATAGCTCATTCACCCCAATCCTTCTCTTATACTTTCTGATAGGAAATGGACTCGAGCTACCATGTTCTTTCTTGAAAGAGTGCTTACCAACACCTCTTTCTTCTCTTCTTTTCTCATCATGAGACCTGCAACTTTTTGATCTGATTGACTGTGTCTAACTATCCACTTTCTTTTCTATTCCATCCAGGATTTGCATCAATTTGAAATTGAAGTCATCTTGATGCACCTTGTCTCTCATAAGCCTCTCATTATTAGACTTATAGCTCTGGATATCTTTATGTAGTACTCTTATAGTTTCTACCAAGTTCCTGCACTCCCCCTTGGATTTTGTACTATCAACATTCAAACAAATATACGTATCTCTAAATTCATCATCGGGATTGTATGTCCTCTACACATCATCCATTCTTTTAACCTTTTGTATTGATTTTATCATTCTCTAATTGCTAATAATTCTGCAAAATGTGCATACAACAAGATTTGTTAGGTGAATACATGAAAACTCTACACTATCTTTCCAAAATCATTCCTTCTAACTGAAATGCACATGCACCACAACTTTTTTTGTGTAGTTCCAAACCTTTATTGCGCACACCTACGTACCATTGTTTACTACGCAGTTTCAGTGCCGCACTCCACAATATCATAAACTTAGTGCACACTTCTGCACATTCTTGCTTGATGTGCACCATGGCCACACTAAAATTCCAAATTTGGCCACTTGTCAATCGAAGTTTTATCTTAAGTATAACTCCACTCAAGAAATATTTGGTGTTGAAATGAGAGCTCTGCAACTTCTTGTTAAATTGTGGCCCATACAAGCTAGTGTTGAACCAATATCTCTGATACCACTTTGTAACATCCCTTTCCACTCCAAGTTGGGCCATGTCACACCCCTCAACTTCTGAAGCTCTAAATCAACCAAATTGTGACAAACCCAACATACTATTGGGCCATGCTACTCTAAAATTTCACTTCGTACTATCTACTCTACACACAAGTCTGTGCAGTATCATTTGAGGTAACACACTGGAACCAATTTTGAGTCACACCACGCAACTTATAATAGCGGAAGAAATATAATTTTTTCCATATAACCTTCAAGTAGCGAAATTAACTCACTAACTGCACACACCAGCATACTGATCACTCAACATATTGTGCACACATCCATCTAGGAGTCATGTACCACTTCTGATTTCACTATGCATGGGGTATTTCCTTGAATGCACATACAACTTCCAGCCTCTTTTGCACGTAGGCTACTTTCTTGAGCACTCAACCATCAAATTCTCTTCTTGAAGACTCGTAGCCAGAATCACAAGTTTAACTTAACAAGAAAAGTTATCATCAACTGAAATACTCACGCACAACTATATATACAGGTCATAAGCACCATACTTGTGCAATTAACCTTAAACAAAGTAACAACAATTACTAATATGCAACTACATACAAGAATTATTCCATATCAAACATAGACAAATATGAACACAGTAAACAAGAAAAGCACATAAGGAACACTTATCTTTTATAAAATTCACCAACTACGTGCATAACTCAGACATTTTGCCCAGCCATAGACTCTTTTGATCATAATCTTTCAGCAACATGTCACCCCCAAGATGGGGCTTAAATCCACTAAGGCTAAAGGGTTTCTAGCGATGAGCTAAGGTATGAAAATCAACAAATTTTCCCAATCCTAGGTGTTTGTTGCTACAACTAGCCCACAGTCTCTCATTCCCCACACACTTGTCACACCCAAGGAAGTGTTCTCATTCTTTTCTCAACAATCCTTCAACTGCCCCACTTCCCTTCCTAGGGTTACCAAAAATAGGCTAGAAAATAAGTCTCTGAGTCCTTTGACTAATGCTCAATGCACCAGAGAATAACTCCTAGAAAACTCTCACCTAGAGAATATGCTCACGGGTTTGGAAACCACTCCACAACAAGAAATATCTCACCCAAAGAGATTTCTCAAGGTCTTCCAACCTGAATCCTCGATAGAATAATTCTAGTTACAGTCCCACAACTCCCTACAAGCTTCTCTAGGAAGATAAGGTAATAATCATATTTTCCATACAGTCTGACCCCTTCTACTCATGAGAGATTTCTACATCAATTCCCCTTCTAATAATGGATCCCCCATGCAATAATCATAATAATGCCCAAAATACACTAAGGCTAACAATACATATAGCATGCCTTCCACTTGACACTTCCAAAAGTATCTTTAAGCCACTTGGTGACCCGTTCCCAACCCTAGTGAACTTAGGATAAAAACATATCCACATTACACTTTTCTAGAAATATTATTAAAATATTCCCCGAGACTTATGACTACCCCCTTTTTTCCCTTTTTTTGATTGAGTTGGTCCCCCATATCTTTTTGTCTGAGTTTGTTTGCGTGCAACGATACAATATTATATTAATAATCATGATTATGTTTACATGGAGAGGTTCACTAGCCTATCTATGTCCAGTATCACTAGCCTCATAATCACACAGGATCTTCGACCTCCATACATGTCAATTCATTCCCATGCACTAACCCAAGTGTGTACAACATAGTGCAATGTGCGCAGTTACCCAGGTGCACGCAATGCATAAAAATAGGCGCACCCTTTCTTGATAACACCTCACTGCACAATACTCATATGCGCGCAATACCAAAAATTAATGCTAACAGATCACCAATGTAAATTTTCATACATTTACACTTGGTACTAATCAACTCACCAACTTGTATGTACAATTACTAAGGGTTCTGGATCAGGGACATTACATGCGAAGTGAACTAGAGACAACCCAAACCAATTTGGAAGATGAGGTTTCCCTCTTTCAAACCATCCTTTTGCAATGATTTGATGAGAAATCTATGAAGATTGTTGACCTAGAATAGACAATGGAAGCCATATTTCAAGATCTAGTGGATGATTTTGGCGAAAAAAATATCTTGTCAATGAACTCATGAAGGAGGTGAAATCCTTTTCTTATGAAAATGGTTCCTTGAAGACAGAGAATGCAGGACTGAAAAATTAGTTGAAGTATGCAGAAGATGTGTTCCATATTGTTCTGACCGAGCACTCTAGGAGGGTTACTTCCATGGGAAACATTGTGGCTAGATTTTTTTAGACTCCTGTAGATGAATTTGAGGAAAAGTGTGACCTTCTTGAATACTTGGAGGAATAAGTGAAAGATCTTCCCCACACAAAAATGAGCATAGATTTCAACCAGTTGATGGAGACAAGTGCCCAACTGACTCGTGAGGTTTCCCACTTGCAAGACTTCATTGATGAGTTTCGTGAAGAAGTTTTTTCTCTTCAAGAAGATGATGATTTCCTATTTGATGAATATTAGGAATTGAATGAATATTATGATGCCATATTTTTGCAGATGATTGAGAAGGATGAGACTCTTCAGAGTTTGTAGACTACTGAACTGAATGTTAAGAAAACTGCTGAGAAGAATATTGATGTTGTTGAGTTGTCAAGATCACCCATTTCTTCTCCACCCCCTGCCATTGTTTTTAAGCCATATTTTGTTGATCTATGTTTTAAAACTGATGATTTTGTTTTTTCTCGTAGCTTTGATAAACATAGTACATGTATAGGATCACGACTGCTCACCAAGATGGGATATATTGGAGGACTTGGGAAGAATGGACATGGTATTTTTTCTCCTATTGTTCCTGAGATGTTGCCACCAATAATAAGTCTTGGATTTGATGTTGTTGTTTCCTCCTTTCCTACACTTTACCTTGATGCAAAAAGGGAAGTTTTGTTCATTGTAGGTGGAGTTCAGACTGATTTTCTAGTAGAGAAATCTACTGAATCGACTGATGAGATGTTTTTTCATCACATGCCAGAAGTTGAGGATATTGTTGTTGATGAAACTGTTGTTGATATATCGGGTTGTTATACTTCTGAGAGTACACTAAACCCCAATCCTATATCTCTTGATTAGCTAGCACATAACTGTATGCCTTATCGTCAGGCTCACCATAGAAAAAATGGTAATCATGCTTTCAACACTTTGCAGAAGAGATGTGAAAGAAAGAACTATGGAACCATACTAACTACTAGGACAAACTGTGGTTGGATTGATGAGTGGTCATGGGTGCATCTGAACATATGCCTGAATATTTATTATTGTTGTGTTTTGTCAATTGTATGGATGTGAAACACTCCTCTTCATTACTTATTGATTTGCAATGGTTGACCATAGTATCAACCCAACTTGACAACCGACTAGAGTTTGACTAGGATATTGGTTTACTGAGACTCCACTCGACTTGATAGTCGACTGGAATTTTGATAGCATATTTTTAGACTACGTTTTGACTTTCTATTTTTCATCAACTGGTGTTTTCGATGAAGATCCATTTATTATACTTTGATCCCTCAATTGTTTTTAAGGGGGGTATTACTTGAAGTCGTTGATGTGTAAACCAAATTGATGTGCTTGGATTTGCTAAGACCAATCGAACCATGTTTGATTGTGTTGTTGGGAGTTGTGCTTCTTCTTGTTGTACTTGATGATGAGACTATTTGGATACAGATTTTTTCTAGCTTGAAAGAGACTGATGGATTGACAGAGACTAGTTACATTGGTGTGTTCCTGTCTCATTGACTCATTGAATATATGGTGTTGTCTTGTTGTCTAGTCAATTGACCGACTAGGATTTTGTTTTGACAATGGATTTTGCAACCAATTTTCAATGGATGACTACTCTTTGACCTTGATATGTGTTGATGGTGATCAAAATTCCTAAGGAGTGTTGTTGTACCATCTTATGATCAACTCTTACAATCAGAACAAATTCAGGGGGGAATGATGCAAAATTTGTTTTTCCTCCAAGATGAGTTTACAAGGGGGTGTTGGAACATGCGGTTCCATAATAAACCTCACCTTGTCATTTGAGTGGGTCGAAAAAGAATTTGTTTCTATAGCCGAATAAATTGGTGGTTGACCATGTCCATTTAAGGATCCTTGTTCCACATTTTATGGATAGGTGCAACCTCCTTCACCCGATTTTTTTGGTTTTGGTCCATGACCGAAACCCATTTATAGAGGATCCTTGTGATCATTCTATCATCATCTCATATCGTCAGATCATCTTGGGGATATATTCTCTTCCTCATTGAACGACTTGTGCTTCAATTCTATGGTGTCTTTTGACACCATAGTTTCCTTGGATTCATTCTCCTCTACAGTTTAATCCCTATTCCAACAAAGAAGAGGGGTTGAAATTTGAGGTTGTGCATTGATTTTACATAGATGAACAAGGACAATAGAAGGAACAAATATCCTCTACCCAAAATTGTTGACTTGTTTGACTAGCTTAGAGAAGTAAATATATTCTCAAAGATATATTTTACATTAGTTTGTCATCAGGTAGGGATAAAGCAGGAAGGAAACAATAAGACAACTTTTAGAACTAGATATGGACACTATTATTTTGTAGTGGTGCCATTTGGTTTGAAAAATGCACTAACTACTTTCATGTGCTTGATGAAAGAAATATTTAGGTAGTACTTAGACAAGTTTTTCATCGTGTTCCTTGATGGCATTCTTATTTACTCAAAATTAGAGGAGGAGCATGAAGAGCACTTGAGGTTAGTACTGCAAGTGCTAAGAGAGCATAGAATTTATTCTAAGTCAAGTAAGTGCTCCTTTTATTAGAGGAAAATTCATTATTTTTGACACATCATTTATGATAAAGGAATAACAATAGATCCATAGAATATTGAAGCTATTATGGGTGGCATACACCTAAGAACATATCAAACGTAAGGTCATTCATGGGACTAGTTGGATACTACATGAGTTTCATAGAAGAATTCTCTAAAATTTCTTATGTCGTTACAAAGAAAAGAGTCAAATTTGAATGGATATTAGAGTGTGAGAAAGTTTCCAATAGTTAAAGAAACTTCTCACTAGTGCACCCATTCTAAATATTGTTGATCCAGATGAATATTTTGTGGTATGTATAGATTCTTGCAAGGAGAGAATTGGTGATTTTTTTTTGTATCTAGTAGAATCGACAACTGGGTGGGATCATACTTGAGTGAAATGGGGTCGTTTCTGACCATTTCCACTATAACCTCTAGGGTACCTTTGTGTTCCCATGCACGATACACAAAATTGGTGAAATTTTTACTCTAAATGGGCATGCAGTTATTCTGAATATAGAAATATTAAGGAGCATGAGAAGAATTATGTCACACATGACTTAGATCTTGATTCCATTATGCATGCATTGAAGTTGTGGAGACACTATCTAATGGGGAGAATTGAGTTAAGAATAAACCACAGTGGTCTGAAATATTTATTTGAAAAACATAATTTTAATGTCGAGTAGACAAGATGGTTGGAATTTCTTTGTGAATTCAACTTTGATATAAAACATATTAAAGGCAAAGAGAAAAATGGTGTTGATGCACTCAAAAAAAGGATACATACACTACATGTTACAACCATTAGCACGTGTAAATCAAATTTGAGGAATATAATTCTTGAGGATGTTATCTTGGATGAGCATTATCTTTAGGTCAAAGAAGGATTGTAATAGGAAAATGTACAATAGAAATATGAAGATTTTAAGTTGGAATATCATGGAATTCTTATGCATAATAATAGATCATTATGGAAAATTGAGTTCTAAAGTGGCTACTCATTGGATGTAGAATTTACTTCAACATCCAAGTACCTACATTTGAAATTTTAGTAAACCTATAAGGAGATAAGTTGAAAATATGACGAAAAAAATAGTTTTTTTCCTTTCCCTCCAAAAATATTTACGCTTATGTTTGACATCATCATATAGAATCCTATTAGTTCTTTTAAAGTTGATTTTGACAGTACAATTTTTATTTTGAGGCCCATTTTTTACCTCAAAATTCTGCTAATAACTTTATGTTCCTTGTTTTGGTGAATAAGGATATTTCTAATGAATGAGATGCATAATGTTCCATATGTTGGACATCGTGGATACCAAAAGACAATTGCAACAAAAAGAACTCAATATTTTTGGCTAGGAATGAATAAGTACATTATTGAGTATATAGCTAGATGTATGGAATGTTAAAGAGTAAAGGTTGAGAACACACATCCAACATGATTTCTTCCACCATTTCCAATATTGAAGTGGAAATGGGAAATTGTGACTATTGATTTTATCACTGAATTACCAAAGACAACAAAGGAACATGAATCAATCATGTAAGTGGTGGACAAGTTGACAAAAACTACTCACTTTATTCCAATTAAGTCCACTCATAAGGTAGCTAATATAGAATAAACTTACATGAAATACATTATTAGGTTGCATGGGATACCTAAGGAAATTGTTTCAGGTAGGGACATAAAGTTTACTTCTAACTTTTGGAAGTGTTATTCAAAGGATTTGGAGTGAGTATGAAGTTAAGTACATCATATCATCCATAGACAAATGAGCAAGCATAGAGAGTCAATCAAGTGATTGAGGATATTTTAAGAATGTATGTGATGGACATGCCATCTAAGTGAGAGGATTACTTGTATTTAGTAGAATTTGCATATAATAATGGATATCATGCTTATTTGAAGATGAGTCCATTTGAAGATTTCTATGGTAGAAAGTGCATTACTCTAGTTAGTTGGGACAAAATCTAGTAAACATAGAAGTAGTTGGGCCAAATTTGTTCAAATAAATAGAAAAGAAGATGATTAATATTAAGCAAAATTTGAAGACATCACAATATAGAGAAAATAGTTATGTAGACAAAGGCATAATACCAAGAGTGTTTAGGTTTGGGGAGTATGTATAGTTGAAAGTTAGACCAAAGAAGATCTCCTTGAAGTTGGGAAATTGTCCTATGTTGGCAGCTAGATATTGTGGACCTTTTGCGATCTTAGATAGGATAGGGAATGTTGCATATGAACTTTAATTTCTTGCTAGCATAAAAGATTACAATGTGTTTAATGTATCACTTTTTAAAAAGTATGTACTTGATCCTAACCATGTTATTGAATGGGATTTGATTCAGGTGGAACCAAAAGGAGATACGTAGGTACAAATACTATGCAACTTGGACAAGAAGTTAATGTTTCTCAGGAATAGAGTGATAGGGTAGGTAAAGATCCAATGGATCCACTACAACCCCAACGAAGCAATGTGTGAATTGGAGGATGCCATGCACGAGGCATATCCACATCTAATTTGAAATTTTAGTGTAAAAATTTATTATTGTATATAGTGCTAATATATATTGAGGATGGTGCAAATTTAAGGGGGAGTAAAGTGTGATACCCACACTTCTTACCCCAGAATATGAATGTAAATGTAATGAATAGATGGTTGTAAGACAAAATCATATATGAATTATAACTATACATTTGATTATAATCAGTGATAATTTTAAGGATGGAAATTTATCTTAGAATGTATGTTAGGGACCTAACCTCCCTAACCCCTCACGTAGGTAGAATAATATATTTCCATGTAATAAAGGCCAATATTAATAAGGCCTAGAAATAAGGAAGAATAAGTCAAATGTAAGAATACCTAATAGAAGCTTCCGCTTTTAGAAGGATCTTCCTATAGATTTTTCTTTTGGATATATATATTTAGTATAAATAGGAGTAGAGGGTATGAGAAGTTTTGTCTTGGAGATTATCGTAATAGAGCTCTACTTTGCTAGAGGTTTCCCCCTCGAAGAGGAAAGTGAACATTGCTATTAGTATTAAAGGTACTCTTTCTGGTGTTATTCTGGTATTATTTTGATATTGATTTGGTTACATTATTTTTTTTCTTCCATTGCTTGCTAAATATTTATGTTCTGCATACTATGTTATATCTAGAATATTAGAAGTGGTATCAGAGCACTTTCCTCGACAAAAAATTGTGGGTTATTTTTTTTCAGGGTAGAGACGCATTTCAATGTCTTAAAGCTATAGAGATCTATCATTATGCGCATAAACATGCAATCAGGGAGTAATACACATAATAAATACAAGTGGTACTTAAGCGCATGTCTAATGGCCACCCTTGTAACCATTGTTGGTACCCCTTCGAGTGGTAGCACATCAGAAAACACATGTATAAGGATTGAGCTAGATCTTCTAAATCCCTCCATAGATAAAGAGATCGTTCATCTAGATACTATAGTGCCACCGAGAAAAAAACTTGGGAATATACTCTCTAGTACCTAGGTAGTCGTGTAGTATGACTAAGGCCATGGTCTAGCCTCCTTAGTTGTTGCCATGAGATATTGGGCCATATACTACTGTTGGACCACGCATGTATATCAAAGAGCTATAGCACAAGGAAATCCCTTATATGTAGATACCATGCATACCCTAACCCTTGGGATGGAAACAAAAACAGAATAGACAATATCTTTTTCCACACAATTGGGCCTCCTGCATTTTGGTTGTGAAATCACTACACATTTCTTCCTGATAATAATTTGGGCACTTCAACACTGCAATATTCTTCATATCGAAGTATAAATACACAGGAGTAAAAATAAAAATAAAAATGGATCCTGTTGGCACCATTATTTGATCCCTATCCCATTGGATTCCTCTCTTTTCCCTGATCACAATCATACCTTTCATTTATTAACAAAAATAAAATTCCCATGGACCTGACCCCCTTCCAACACCCTTATTTGGGGCCTTACCCTATTGAATTCCCCTCGTCGCCCTTTTTGTCATGATACCCTTCACCCATAACCCTTTTTATGTGTGGTCCCACCCATCCCTTTCCATTTTCCCTCTTCATCATGGCCCACACCCATAGCCAAGACTTGGAAGCCCTATTCAATTGTGTTTCCTCTACTTTCATAGAGACCCAATAAGAAGTGAGGAAAATCAGTGCTAATATTGCCACCATAAATAAAAACATGCATTCCTCCATAGACGCAAAAAATGGAAACCATCAAACATGACCTCGCTACCCAACTTGCATCCTTCACTAACACGATCTGCACCAAGCTAAATATCCCTACAGACTTTACCTCCTTTGACCCTCCTCTGACCCACCTTTGCAGTCTGAAGGTGAAACTTCCTCCAATTCCCAGACTTTTTAGCCTCATCACTTTCAATGTGACCTATGCCTTTCACATGTGGATCTGAACAAATTTGATGGCTTGGATCCCATTTGTTGGGTAACTCAAATGGAACATTATTTCTCTTTGTATGGCATTACAAATGAGTTGGCCAAAATCTGGTATGATGTTCTCCATCTAGATCAAGAACGTTGGCAATGGTGGCAATGGAGAAAAAATTCCCACCAAGGGTACATGCCTTGGAAACAATTTGTGGTGGAGCTTTATGAACACTTTGACACTAACACCAACCATTTAGGTCATTTGAAAAAGTTGAAACAATCTAGTGCAGTGGAATACTTTATAGTTTCTTTTTAGCGATTGGATTTCTGCACTGAGGGCATGTACAATTATTTTTTTCCGATAATTTTTTATCAGTGGACTCAAAGATGAGATTCGTTCCCATGTCGTCATGGTTCAGCCTTAGATATAGGTGGAAGCTACTAAAATATATAAGGAAGAACAACATGTTGTCTCTTCTCAAATTGGAAAACCCTCCTTTATTCCTTGCCCCAAACTAATCACTCCCACTCCTTCCAATCCAAAAGATCCATAAATTGACCAGGGAAGAAATGGTTGAACACCAACTCAAAGGCCTTTGTTATAATTGTGATGAAAAATATTTTCCTGGGCACAAGTGTAAGGAAAAAAATATTTGTATAGCCATCTCCGAGGATGTTTCCAAAGACGATGTCAAGGCCACCCCTTTGGCCAAGTCACCTAAACCCATTGACATGACTCCACCCTCTAACCCTCCCGAAGTTGAAAAATTCATTTCCCTAAAATATCTCATTGGATTCTATGCTCCCCAAACCCTCAAGCTAATTGGTTACATCAAGCATCGGAAGGTCATCATCCTTGTTGAAATTGGATGCACCCATAATTTCATTCATCGCCGCATTTCCAAATAAAATGATTGCTATATTCGTGCAATCAATAATTTTCAAATCATGATTGCCAATAGTGGGTCCATGAAATGTGGGGGACATTTTGAAAATGTCGTCTCCAAATTGGTCAATACCACATGAAATCTCATATATATGCTATCGACATGGGTGGTTGTGACATTGTGTTGGGTGTCAAATGGCTAAGGACTTTGGGTCCCATTCTCATGGATTTTAAGGAATAAACCATGAAATTAAACTAGGACAGCCAAAAATATAAGTTCCAATGCATCACAACAGGTTCCCTTGAGATCATCAGTTCCCATCGCATGGAAAATATCCTAAAAAAAGGTCATTCTGGAATTATTGCACAACTCCATTCCATTCATGCCACTAAGACACCCTATGTGCCTTAGGACCTCTAATCCATATTATCCAAACATCAAGTTATTTTTTCCACTCCCCATGGAATTCCCCCTTCACGTGGTGTTCATGATCATTTCATTCCCCTTGTCCCTGATAACCTTCATCCCAATGTTCATCCCTATTGTCATCCCTTTTTCCAAAAAAATGAAATTGAGAAAATTATTCAAGAATTGATCACCACAGGTGTTATCTATCCTAATATGAGCCCCTATTCTTCTCTTATGGTCATGGTCCTTAATAAATAAGGCTCTTGGTGCATGTGTCCTGACTTCCATGCCCTCAACAAACTCACCATCAAAGATAAATTTACCTTTCTTGTCATTGATGATCTCTTGGATTAATTGAGTGGTGCCCAGTTCTTTACTAAACTTGATTTTCGGTATGGCTACCACTAGATACGTATGAATGAGGCAGGCATTCCTAAGACTACATTTCAAACTTATGAGGGCCACTATGAGTTTCAGGTCATTCCCTTTGGCTTGTGTAATGCTCCCTCCACTTTCCAAATCCTCATGAATCATGTCTTCCATCCTTTTCTCCGTCATTTTGTCTTAGTTTGATTTGATGATATCCTCATCTATGGTAAAACTTGGAAAACCCATCTTGCTCATGTGGATCGATTTCTGCATCTACTCTCTCAACACCAACTTTTCCTCAAACAATCTAAATGTTCTTTTGGAGCCTCAGAAGTCATGTACTTGGGTCATATTGTTGGAAAGGAAGGTGTCAAGGAGGATCCTAAGAAGATTGAAGCTATGCAGGATTGGTCTCACCCAAAGACTCTCACAATATTGTGTGGATTTATGGGTTTAACAGGGTATTATTGCAAGTTTGTTAAGAATTATGGAAATATTGTGGCGTCTCTCACTATCCACAAAAATAATTCGTTCACTTGGAATCCCATAGATGATCAGGCCTTTCAAGCCTTGAAGGCGTCCATCTGCACCACTCCGGTCCTAGCCCTTCCTGATTTAAGAAATACCTTTGTCCTAGAATGTGATGCTTCTAGGAGAGGAATTGGAGTTGTCCTTATGCAATATGGTTGGCCTTAGGCCTTTACCAACAAACAAATTTTAGAGTGACATTTGGGCCAATAAATATATGAAAATGAAATTTTGTCTATTCTGCATGCAGTGGATCTCTGACGCCCTTATCTATTGGGGCAACGCTTCCAAATTAAGATAGGTCATCAAAGCCTAAAGTATTTTTTGGAGCAACAAAAATGGGTGACTAAGCTCTTTGGATATGATTATGAGATCATTTACAAGAAAGGAAAATAAAATGTGGTTGTTTATGATCTTCCAAGAAAATTTGAAGTTGAAGGGTCCCTTTTTTCCCTCTCATTCATTGTACCATATTGGCTCCAAGTTGTTCTCTAGGAATGGCTACAAGATCCCAAAATTTCACATCTAATCCAACAATTGTAGGACAATTCTCCAGTTTCCCCAGGGTACTCTTAGCATAATGATGAGCTTCACTACAAATTTTGTTTGTATTTAAGTAAACAATCACAACTTAAATTCACAATACTTTATGAGCTTCATGATACACCCACTATTGGGCACTCAGGGTTTACCAAAACCTATGACCGGGTCAAATGTTTTTTTTTTCTGGGATGGTATGAAACATGATGTTCACACATTTGTGGTAGAATGTGATGTTTGTCAATGCAACAAGCGAAAAACAGTCAAAGCACCTAGTGTCAATGTTTCATCAAACTTGCACATGAGATCTAGCTAAAGCAAGTACAAACAAATCTTATCAAGAAAGGAAGATAGATTCAATATGGAAGAATGAGAAAATATATTCACACTACTCCAATGAGATGATTATTGATACATAGATGATGATCAATATGATACAATGAATGAGTGGAATACACTCATATATAGGAAAGAACATGCATAATATCATAATGCATGCATGCATAATAGCATAATATTGATGATCTAAAATAGAACTAGTCAGTTAACTCCCACTGAACTAGTGTGCTGAAAATAGAAATTTCTCCAACACCCCCCTTGAACATCACTATGGAGTAAAAATGAATGAGTCTTAGATACTAGGACATATAAGGCACTCGTGTACAATGAAACTAATGAAAAGTGAATAAAAATGATAAAAGAGGGCTGTACAATGAAACTAATGAAAAGTGAATAAAAATGATAAAAGAGGTAAAAATCATGGTAACAACCCCAAAAAGACAATGCATCAAAAGAATAAAAGGTAGCTGCTAGGAAACTATGTTCTTCATTCTAAGACGATCCCGAAAAGTTTGAAACTTATGTTCACTAAAATTCTTCATGAAGATGTATAAATCTTTATGATCTAATGAAACTTTGGCAAGCTATATAGCCTTGTAACTATTGATCCTGTGGACCCATATACACATGAAAATATTCCTTTCCAGTGGAAGTGGAACCAAATGCCAGTATGATTCTTTAGGAGTGAGTAATACACCTTTTGGATGGCTGCTTTCCATAATGGATTTCCACATCCTTCTTTTTAGGTCTTCTGGACTGGATTGAACCATAGAAATGCACAAGCATCACATGTTCTTAAGTTGAAAGTACATGAGAAGTCTCCTTGTGTTGAGATTGAGTCCTCATCGAATCCAATGGATTCCATGCAAGGAAAATCACTGCCTGAAGTGTGAAATGTTCCCTCTTGGGCATCTATTGAAGCTTCGGTGTTGGCTTCTTATTTGGTTGTACTACCTTCTTATTTCCATGTACACAATCTGATTGTATGGAGTCATCTAGTGTGTCTGAAACTGATGTATGCACAAGAGTATATGCATGTTGCTATGGAGGTGCATGCAAAGTACTCTCCTTATGTCTAAGTAGAAAATAGGAGTCACCATCATAAAACTTAGTGAATTTATACAACCTTGACTTGTGATCCACCTCACCAATTTCAATGATGGAATTGTCATGCATGTCAAGTACAAAAATTGAATCTGATGTAAATTCAACCTTTTCATTTTTCTGAGTGATTTGATAAATTGGGAGAAGATTCATATAAATCTTTGGAACATGTAAAACATTCTCAAAAATTCCATTATGGAGTTCCACTCTCCCCTCTTCTGCTACTGCTATTGCTACTAGAGTATCCCCCATGAGAATAGGGGGTCTTGAGCATGGACTCAAAGAAGGGAAAACTTCATCTTTCGTTGTCATATGATGGGATGCACTAGAATATATAATCCATGAATCATATGAGGAGTTAATTGCAGCAAGAGCATGATGATTACCTTTCCTAGGAGCAGGATATTCTTACTTCTGCTTCTTGACTCCCTATGGAATCAATTTTCCAAGGTTTTTCTCCTGAAGCGTCTATGCCATAAGATTGATCTGTTTATTCATCCATGTGGATTCTTCATGATTCAGTTTATTGCAATAAGTGCACCATTTTCCCTTCTTCTTCTTATTGGAATATGAAGATTCTTTGGAGCCTAAAGAATAGTTAAAGGATTTGGAATATCCCTCCTTCTCATTTTTTTCTCCTTCCTGTTTTGTTTGGATGATCCTTTTCCATCATGCATGGTGAGTGCATGTTCTTTGGGATCCTTGATTAGGCCCATCTTTATGCGTTTTTCCTGCTCATGTGTGAGAGAATCGATGAATTGATCCATGGTAGGAATGTTCCATTTTTTTCCCATGAGATACCTTCCTGAATGGAGAGTGGAAACATAGACAACATGTTATGGTCCTAGCTTGGCAAAGATTGTTAGAATAAGTTGGTCCACTTGTTTAGACTTATCAATACCACAAGTTGATAGGCTCAATATCAAATATTTAAGCCTAGTAAAGAAATCATGTATATTATCAAAACTTTTAGGATCCAAAGTATTCAACTCTACCTCAAGTATATGACCTCTCACCTCATCCTGATTTCCAAACAAACTTTCCAAGGTGGTCCAGATATCATTTGGAGTCTTTCATGTGACAACATGAAACCATAGATAAGTTGAAATCAATTCAATAAGAAGTCCCATGGCTTCATTTTTTCGGTTCGCCCATATCATCTTCTCAATTGCTAATGTAGGTTTTATTTTTTTCCCCATCGTCAAGTTGTACAGTCCTTTCCTTCTGAGTTGGAATTCTACCTTGGGCTTCGAATAAAATTAATAAGCCATTCATCATGGGTGTCTCTCCAATTTTAGGTAGGGATACAAAGTTTACTTCGAACTTTTGGAAGTGTTATTCAAAGTATTTGGAGTGAGTATGAATTAAGTACGACATATAATTGATAGACAAATGAGCAAACATAGACAGTTAATCAAGTGATTGAGGACATTTTAAGAATGTATGTCATGGACATGCCATCTAAGTGAGAGGATTACTTGTATTTAGTGGAATTTTCATATAATAATGGATACCATGCTTATTTGAATATGAGTCCATTTGAAGCTTTCTATTGTAGAAAGTGCATTACTCTAGTTAGTTGGGACAAAATCTAGTAAACATAGAAGTACTTGGGCCAAATTTGTTCAAATAAATAGAAGAGAAGATGATTAATATTAAGGAAAATTTGAAGACATCACAATATAGATAAAATAGTTATGTAGACAAAGTCATAATACCAAGAGTGTTTAGGTTTGAGGAGTATGTATAGTTGAAAGTTAGACCAAAGAATATCTCCTTGAAGTTGGGAACTTGTCCTATGTTGGTAGCTAGATATTGTGGACCTTTTGAGATCTTAGATAGGATAGGGAATGTTGCATATGAAATTTTGTTTCTTTCTAGCATAAAAGATTATAATGTGTTTAATGTATCACTTTTTAAAAAGTATGTACTTGATCCTAACCATGTTATTGAATGGGATTTGATTTAGGTGGAACCAAAAGGAGATACGTAGGTACAAATACTATGAAACTTGGACAAGAAGTTAATGTTTCTAGGGAATAGAGTGATAGGGTAGGTAAAGGTCCAATGGATCCACTACAACCCCGAGGAAGCAACATGTGAATTGGAGGATGCCATGCACGAGGCATATCCACATCTAATTTTAAATTTTAGTGTAAAAATTTATTATTGTATATAGTGATAATATGTATTGAGGATGGTGCAAATTTAAGGGGGAGGAAAGTGTGATACCCACATTTCTTACCCCAGAATATGAATGTAAATGTAATGAATAGATGGTTGTAATAAAAAATAATATATGAACTATAACTATACATTTTATTATAATTAGCGATAATTTTAAGGATAAAAAATTATCTTAGAATGTATGTTAGGGACCTAACCTCCCTAACCCCACTCGTAGGTAGAATAATATATTTCCATGTAATAAAGACCAATATTAATAAGTCCTAGTAATAAGGAAGAATAAGTCAAATGTATGCATACCTAATAGAAGCTTCCTCTTTTAGAAGGATCTTCCTCTAGATTGTTCTTTTGGATAGATATATTTAGTATAAATAGGAGTAGAGGGTATGAGAAGTTTTTTCTTGGAGATTATTGTAATAGATCTCTACTTTGCTAGAGGTTTCCCCCTTGAAGAGGAAAGTGAACAATTCTATCAGTATTAAAGGTACTCTTTCTGGTGTTATTCTAGTATTATTTTGATATTGATTTGGTTACATTACTATTGTTCTTCCATTGCTTGCTAAATATTTATGTTTTGCATACTATATTATATCTAGAATATTAGAAGTGGTATCAAAGCACTTTCCTCGACATAAAATTGTGGGTTATTTTTTTCGAGGGTAGAGACACATTTCAATGTCTTAAAGCTACAAAGATCTTTCATTATGCGCATAAACCCGCAGTCAGGGAGTAATACACACAATAAATACAAGTGGTACTTAAGCGCACATCTGTTGGCCACCCTTGTAACCGTTGTTGGTACCCCTTCGAGTGGTAGTGCATCAGAAATCACATGTATAAGGATTGACCTAGATCTTCTGAATCCCTCCATAGATAAAGCGACCAGTCGCCTAGCTACTATAGTGCCACTGATAAAAACACTTGGAAAGATACTCTCTAGTACCTAGGTATTCATGTAGTATGACTAAGGGCATGCTCTAGCCTCCTTAGTTGGTGTCCTGAGATATTGAGACAAGTACTACTGTTGGAACCCGAATGTATATCAGAGAGATATAGCAGAAGGAAAACCCTTATCTATAGATACCATGCATACCCTAACCCTTGGGATGGAAACAAAAACAGAACAAACAAGATCTTTTTCCACGCAATTGTGCCTCTTGCATTTTGGTTGCAAAATTACTACACATTTCTTCCTGTTAAGAATTTGGGCACTTCAACACTGCAATATTCTTCATATCGAAGTATAAATCCGTAGGAGTAAATATATATATATGGATCCTATTGGCACCATTATTTGATCCCTATCCCATTGGATTCCTCTCTTCACCCTGATCACAACCATAGCTTTCATTTTCAACAAAAACAAAATTATCGTGAACATGACCCCCTTCCAACACCCTTATTTGGGGCCTTACCCTATTGGATTCCCCTCATTGCCATGGTTGTCATGATACCCTTCACCCTTCAGCCATTTTATGTGTGGTGCCACCCATCCCTTTCCATATTCCCTCTTCATCACGACCCACACCCGTAGCCAAGACTTGGAATCCTGATTCAATTCATTTTCCTCTAATTTCACAGAGACCCAACAATAAGTGAGGAAACTCAGTGCTAATATTTCCACCATCAATAAAAACATGCATTCCTCCATAGACGCAAAAAATGGAAACCATCAAACATGACCTCGCTACCAAGCTTGCATCCTTCACTAACACAATCTGCACCAAGTTGAATATCCCTGTAGACCTTACCTCCTCTGACCCACCTTTGCACTCTGAAGGTGAAAATTCCTCCAATTCCCAAACTTTTCAGCCTCATCACTTTCAACGTGAGCTGCACCTTCCACATGTGGATGTCAAAAAATTTGATGGCTTGGATCCCATTTATTTGGTAACTCAAATGGAACATTATTTCTCTTTGTATGGCATTATAGATGAGTTGGAAAAAATCTGGTATGATGTTCTCCATCTAGATCAAGAACGTTGGCAATGGTGGCAATGGAGAAAAAATTCCTGCCAAGGGTACATTCCTTGGACACACTTTTTGGCAGATATTTATGAACACTTTGACACTAACACCAACCATTTAGGTCATTTGACAAAGTTGAAACAATCTGGTGCAGTGGAATACTTTATATCTTCTTTTGAGTGATTGAATTTCTGCACAGAGGGCATGTATGATGCTTTTTTTCGGATAATTTTTTATCAGTGGCCTCAAGGATGAGATTCGTGCCCATGTCCTCATGGATCAGCCTTAGATTTAGGTGGAAGCTACTAAAATAGCTAAGGAAGAACAACATGTTGTCTCTTCTCAAATCGGAAAATCCTCCTTTATTCCTTGCCCCAAACCGATCACTCCCACTCCTTCTTCCACTCCAAAAGATCCATAAATTGATCAGGGAAGAAATGGTTGAATTCCAACTCAAAGGCCTTTTTTATAATTGTGATGAAAAATATTTTCCATCACTATTTTTATAGCCATCTCCGAGGATGTTTTTGAAGATGATGTCAAGGCCACCCCTTTGGCCAAGTCACCTAAACCCACTGACATGACCCCACCCTCCGACCCTCGCGAAGTTGAAAAATTCATTTCCCTAAAATATCTCACTGGATTCTATGTTCCCCAAACCCTCAAGCTAATTGGTTACATCAAGCATCAGAAGGTCATCATCCTTGTTGAAATTGGAAGCACCCATAATTTGATTCATCGTCGCATTTCCAAAGAAATTAATTGCTATATTCGTGTAGTCAATAATTTTCAAATCATGATTTCCAATGGTGGGTCCATGAAATGTGGGGGGCATTTTGAAGATGCCATCTCCAAATTGGTCAGTACCACATGAAATCTCATATGTTTTCTATCGACAAGGGTGGTTGTGACATAGTGTTGGGTTTCGAATGCTTAAGGACTATGGGTCCCATTCTCATGTATTTTAAGGAATTAACCATGAAATTCAACTAGGATAGCCAAAAATATAAGTTCCAATGCATCAAAATAGGTTCCCTTGAGATCATCAGTTCCCATCGCACGGAAAATATCCTCAAAAAAGGTCATTCCAGAATTATTGCACAACTCCATTCCATTCATGCCACTAAGACACCCTCTGTTCCTTAGGACCTCCAATCCATCTTATCCAAACATCAAGTTGTTTTTTCCACTCCCCATGGAATTCCTCCTTCACGTGGTGTTCATGATCATTCCGGTCCCCTTGTCCCTGATAACCTTCCTCCCAATGTTCGTCCCTATTGTCATCCCTTTTCCCAAAAAAATGAAATTGAGAAAATTGTTCAAGAATTGATCACCACGGGTGTTATTTGTCCTAATCTGAGACCCTATTCTTCTCTTGTGGTCATGGTCCTTAAGAAAGAAGGCTCTTGGCGCATGTGTCCTGACTTCTACGCCCTCAACAAACTCACCATCAAAGACAAATTTCCCATTCCTGTCATTGATGATCTCTTGGATTAATTGAGTGGTGCCCAGTTCTTTACTAAACTTGATCTTCATTCTGGCTACCACCAGATACGTATGAATGAGGCAGGCATTCCTAAGACTACATTTCAAACTCATGAGGGCCACTGTGAGTTTTTGTTCATGCCCTTTATCTTGCGTAATGCTCCCTCTACTTTTCAAATCCTCATGAATCATGTCTTCTGTCCTTTTCTCCATCATTTTGTCTTAGTTTTATTTGATGATATCCTCATCTATAGTAAAACCTTGACAACTCATCTTGCTCGTGCAGATCGATTTCTACATCTACTCTCTCAACACCAACTTTTCTTCAAACAATCTAAATGTTCTTTTGGAGCCTCGGAAGTTGAGTACTTGGGTCATATTGTTGGCAAGGCAAGTCTCAAGGAGAATCCTAAGAAGATTGAAGATATGTAGGATTGGCCTCACCCAAAGACTCTCAAGAGATTATGTGGATTTATGGGTTTAATAGGCTATTATCGCAAGTTTGTTAAGAATTATGGAAATATTGTGGCACCTCTCACTGCTCTCCATAAAAATAATTCTTTCACTTGAAATCACACAGATGATCAGGCCTTTCAAACCTTGAAGGCGTCCATGTGCACCACTCCAGTCCTAGCCCTTCCTAATTTCAAAAAGACCTTTGTTCTGGAATGTGATGCTTCCAGGAAAGGAATTGGAGTTGTCCTTATGCAATATGGTTGGCCTTTGGCCTTTACCAACAAACAACTTTTAGAGAGAAATTTGGGCCAATAAATATATGAAGAAAAATGTTGGCTATTTTGCATGCAATGGATCTCTGACGCCCTTTGTTACCCATGATTTTGGTCATCGTGATGGTGTATTGATGATGGTGTACTCAGGCTCCTCATAAGAACTTTCTCCTGAGAAAAGTGACATTCATCTCTTCCTAGAAAAATTACTTTTGAAGAGAGTTCGCAGGTTGCTAATATCATAGGGTGCAAGAATGACCCATTCTCGTAGGCTTCCTTAAGCTAGGGTGCGAACTTCTCGCACTGTGCTACATAGCTAGGGTGAAAATTTGTTCTAAAGCTTGGAAAAAGATGAATTCTCGATGGTTCTAGAAGGGAATCTTCTAGAAGAATGGGTTAGCATTCGAATGGTTATCCTTGTACTGGTTTCCCTGATATTGTGGGATCATTCTTATCCAAGTAACCATCTCATTCTCTCCTATATATTGATGGAATTCTCATGGAAAAGGTTAAACAAGATTCATTGGAGAATTGGTGAAAGAAT
>SNQJ01S0089409.1:0-26736 GCA_010110895.2 Picea sitchensis
GATGTTATATCCCATGCTGGAATTATGCTCATGGTCAAGCAACTTGAGCAGGAGGTGGATGAGTAACACAAGTAGGAAGTGGACAAACAACAATTGAATGAACAACATGTCAACAATTAGAAACAATATGGATTTGTACCTTTTCTTTTATATGTTTTTGTTTTGTTTTGGTCATTTAGTGTTGGCATTATAAAGCTACTGAAGTTATATATCATGAATTATGACGTTATGCCTTCTGTTTTTCTTTTTGTAGAAGGATGATTATGGAAAATCTAATGACCATGATGTTGAACCGGTAGATTCGAACCTAATTAATGATCATGGTGTTTGATCAATAGAGTCACTTGAGCATTTCATCCCAAACCTATAAGCAAGCAAACTTTCTTCCAAAACTCTTGGATCGTCAAACAATAGGATGTTGATCTTCTATCTAGGAATCTTCATTTTCTTGATTTGAAACCCCATTAATTAAAGTTGAATCTGATGCATAAAAAGAAAAAAAAATCCCATGATACACATCACATTGGATGAAGACCAAGTACCTGGTAAGAGAAATGAATGGAAAAATACTATGGTAGCACTATATTGTGATGACCAAGTGCCTATGCAAGGCAACCCTATTATCGAAAGGTTTTGTTGCCACTCTAGAGTATAATAAAACTTTGTCATTGGAATAAAACAAACAACAATTCTACCATTTTCTTGAATTGATGTTTGAGAAAGAGAAGGTTTCTCATAATGGACTCTTCATAATACAATCTCGAACTCTTTTTAATAATGTGACGTTGTCAAAATTTGACACTATTATACATACTTAATGGCAATACCTTTATAATTTAATGCATACTCAATAACCATGTTTTGACATAAAATGTTTTGGGTCAATTTTTTTATTTTTTTAAATGTTGTTTTGATATTAAACTCTTATGTTGTTTATATTATTTTACACTCATATGTTGCTATATTCTTATGTGATTTATGTTCAAAAGCATGTAAGGGAGCTATAAAAAAGGCAACGAATAAACATTTCCAAGATTTCTACATGGCTCAAGATACTTTGAACATAGTCGGGCAAGTAAATATAGCAGGTTTATATCCCAGGATGCTCAAGGAGGAAGATTCCACTATTCTCTTCCAACCCGTTTCTTTGGAAGAATTAAGAGAGGTTCTCTTTAAATTCAAAAAAACAAAGAGCCCAGGGCCAGATGGTTGGACCTTTGAGTTCTTCACTCACTTTTTTGATGTTGTTGGTCAGGATCTTCTTGATATGGTAGAAGAAACGAGAAGGTTAAGGTCTGTAGGGGTAAGCCTTAACTCAACATTTCTGACCTTAATTCCAAAGGCTAACAAGCCCAAAACCTTCGATGACTATTGACTAATATCATTATGCAATTTGTGCTATAAAGTGATTTCAAAAATCACCTCTAATCGGATAAAAACGATTATATCCAATGCTCTCTCTGTTGAACAATTGGGATTCCTTTAAGGTAGGAGGATACAAGATGCGATCGAAACTGTCCATGAAAGCTTACACAGTATTAAAAAGAAAAAGTTAAAAGCCTTGGTTTTAAAATTGGATCTAAGGCAAGCCTATGACTGTGTGGATTGGGATTTCTTAAGACTTATCCTAATCTCAACGGGGTTTGGAATCCAGATGATCAACTGGATTATGGATTGTGTGACGTCCTCAACTTTTGCAGTTTTAATAAATGGTGAAGCCACAGAGTTTTTTAGGAATGGAAGGGGATTGCGTCAAGGGTGTCCACTATCTCCCCTTTTGTTCATCTTAGTCATGGAAGGGATCAACTTATCACTGAATAAAGCGCTAGGAGAAGGTAATATTGTAGTTCATTATGCAGGGATTTCGGGAAGTGAACTTGATCCCTTCGAAAATCTTCTCCCATATTCCTTTTTCGAGCTCTCTTCTGGCTTCAAATATTTGGGATATCATTTAAAGACTGGTGCATACAGGGAGAAAGATTGGGATTGGCTGATAACAAAAATTACAAAGAGAATAGAACTATGGTGCAACAGGTGGCTATCCATGGGGGGAAGATACACACTGGTAAAAAAAATGCTCAAAGGCCAACCAATATATTGGATGTCAATGGAAGCTATTCCTCGATCAATTTTAAAGCAAATCGGAAAACTCATGCTTAAATTCTTTGCAAATGGGATTTACTCTCAAGACCAAAAAATTTTGGGGGTTGGGGTCTTAGAAATCTTGTATTGTTTAATAAAACACTCAATGCTAACACATTGTGGAGGGTCCTGACTCAACAGGGGATTTGGCACAAGGTCCTAAGGGATAAGTATCTAAAGAATTCTACTGTTATCAATTGGTACATGTTGGCTAGTCAAAAAGTTACTGCAACATCAAGGATGTGGAATAGCCTGGTACAAACTGTTCATGTTATAATTCATTGGTTGAGTTGGTCCCCAGGGATGGGACATTACATTAATTTAGGTAGAGATCGGATTATCGGTCTGGGACAAAATTATTTCCTTTCGAAATATTTAATATCGATTCTAAACCTTAAAAGAATCACTACACTGGCCCTTGCCTCTATCTCGCAAGATCTGATTACTCTATCCGAGATATGGACTAGTAGTATGGACTTGGGACTATTGGGCAACTTAGCAACCGAATGGGAACACTTATGTGATAATTTAAATCAAGCCAGGGTTTCACTCCATGAGGCTGAAGACACTCTGATCTGGACGGGAGGGGATACATCAGGGAGGATGACTGTTAAAAATATTTATACATCGCTTATATCAACTCAAGAGCTACCACTGGTGAGCGGATGGAAAATCAAACTTTGGAAATGGAATGTGCAGATAAAGATAAAGTTATTTATTTGGATGGTGACCAACAATAAGGTATTGACGTGGCACGTATTACAAGGTAAAGGTTGGCAGGGTCTCGGTCGCTGCCCTCTTTGTAAAACTAATAATGAAGAGATTGACCATCTGTTGGTACATTGCTCCTTTACACAGTTAGTTTGGGATAAATTATCATACCTGCTCAAACAAAAATACCATTGGAAGGGTCCTTCCCTAAGTGCCTGTTTTGATTCTTGTTTAAAGGAAAATTCGGTCCTAATCAAGCTGGTTATTCACCTTTGTTGGTATATATGGATTGAGAGGAATCAAGTTTCTTTCAAGGATAAACCACCCTCGATCTAGGCAATAATTTATACAACTTTGAGAGCACAAAATCCAGGTACCTCAACCAAAAGTTTGAATGCTTTAAAATGGAGTCCGATCATATATTGACTTTTTTTTACGGAGCATCTATTCATAAGGGAACAAACTGTGGGGTTGGGGGAGTCTTTAAGTTTCCTAATTTGAAAGCAATTAGATGGCATATTAATGGAGGAAATGGTACAAATTCCAAAGCTGAGTTATTGGGTGCTTGGGTATCATTAACCCTAGCAAAACTATGGAATATTACAAAGATTAAAGTGTTGGGGGACTCGAAGGTGATAATAGACTAGCTCAACAAAAAAAGCAATTTGAATGCCATTGACATTGAAAGCTGGAAGCGCATAACCGAGGCATTTGTTAGGACCCTATAATGTACCTTTTTGCTCATACTTTTTTCTATCATTACATCATTTTCCCGCTCATATTCAAGCCTACATTATCACCTTAATCTATTCTCCCAAAAGTATATAATGTTTCTTCTCTTTTCTATATGTTTAATTTGTTTTACATGTAATTTTACATTACTTTCATACTTAGCCATTAATAAAAAATATATAGTTGCTAAAACAGTTTGAAGACTACAGTTAATATATCATTGCTGCTTGAAGACCACGTTGTTGAAACAGTTACGCAAATCCCGTTGCTGAAACAGTCTGTGATGCTGAAACAATTATGTTGTTGAAACAGTTAAACAGTACGCAAGTCCCATTGCTGAAACAGTTCGTGATTTGCGATGCTGAAATAGTTACGATGCTGAAACAGTTACGTTGCTGAAACAGTTAAACAATATGCAAATCCCGTTGCTGAAATAGTCTGTGATTTGCGATGCTGAAACAATTACGTTGCTAAAATAGTATCTCACATACAACAGTAACAAGAAAGGATAATTAAAGGAGTTGTTACACTGGCCGCAATAGCTGTACCTCAAAGCCAGCACCATTACAACCACTGTAACAACATTTTGCTACAGAAGAATAGAATATCCTATTCCAGCATAGAAGATTAGATCAGAATAAGAATATGATTTGTATCTATACATGTAATCTTATGCTTAATGGTATTAAGGGGATTCTCCTCTTTAAATAGAGGAGAAATCAACATTTCTGGGGATTACAGAAGGCTTAGCTAGAAGTGAATTACAGAGAAGGAGCGTGTTTTGATATTGTAACTTGTCACATTGGACAGATGAATAAAAGACCATTTTGAGCATTTCTTCTTAGTTCCCTTTCATTTCTGGGGAATCTTGTGAGAAGGAGATGACCCACCTTCTTCACAAGATTCACCCATTAGTTTCTATAGTGTGTTAATTATTGTTTTTATTCACGCCTTGTTAAACTCTGTTTTGCTGAAACTCTGTTTCCACTGATTGTTGCATCGTTTTCATACAATTCATTCCTAGGTAATTGTTGATCGTTTTGATTGGTAACTCTGTTTGCATAATGAGTTTATGAAAGTGTGATAGTCAGACATAGGTGCTGAAGATTCCTACTTTGGGGAATAGGGTCCTGTTCTCTGTTAAAGAATAGTTAGTCTTCTCTTTTACAGTTGCTGAAAGGTTCCTCTTTCCTAGGTTGTTGTTTCTTAATGTAATCCAGGATTCTTCTGATAGTTATTTTCTTCTGAATCTTGAATTCTGTAATAGAAAGATTGTTTTTACTGTAATTCAAAGTAGAACTTCAGTCTGTTCAAAGCAAGGTATGATTAGTGTAATTTTTACTACAACTTTAGATTGCTTTTGAGATTGAGCATATACAGTGTGTGATTGCCTTTGAAATAAACAGACTTCCCTGGGTTGACAATTTATGTAACACTTGATTGTTTTAATTAATAAACAATTATAGTGAACAACATTTTGGCGCCGTTGCCGGGGAAGGCAATTATAGATTTCAAAAACATTTATGTTTTTATTTCAGATGTTCAGATTGCATGAGAGGACGTGGAGCCCCCAAGGAAACTGACCCTACAGGTGGCAGGGGAAAGGGCAGAGGAAGGGGAGGAAGAAAGAATTTTATCGACGAGATTACATCAAAATCTAAATCTTTTGTTCCTCAGCGACCAAGATCTCGAAAACCAAAGCCTCAAACTTCCCTTCAAGCGAACTTTGAAACGGAGACAATTGAGAAACCAACATAAAACATTGAGGATCGAGCAAGTGCAGTAGGGGAACAAACAAAAGAAACCATGGATGGGTATAATGAAGAACTGCACCATGAAGAACAGGTAGAAGAGGTAAACGATGAAAACTCTTTTTCTACCTTAGGATTTCCTATTGGTGATCTTCCTAGAGGAGTAGCTCCCATAAAGAATATTCCACTTTCAGCTTTACCTAACTTTCATGGTTTATCTTCTGAAGATCCTGATGAATTCCTTTTCGAGTTTGATATATTATGCAGAAGTTATGATTACATTTCCAATGCTAAAAAATTAAAGCTATTTCCTGCAACATTAAAGGGAAATGCATTAAGATGGTTCATGAGTCTTGGAGGTCATGTAATCACAACATGGGATCAGATGAAACAAAAATTTATGCACAAATATCAAGACTATTGGCGAACAAGAGAAAAAAGAGAGGAGCTATTTAAGATGATACAGAAAGAGGATGAAAATATGGAGGACTTTGTGGAAATGATACAGTATAATCTACAAAGATCCAGTCACCCCAATGTAAGTAAAGATATTCTTAAAACAATATTATTAAAAGGAGTAAGGGATGACTGTCTAGATATGCTAAATATGCTTGGTAAATGGGACATATCGAAAGAATCATATGATAAAATTGTTAACCTCTGTAAAAGATGTTCAAGAGGAGCTGCAAGGAATAGATCAAACAGCAGGGATACCACATTTTCAAGAGTTCAAAAATCAGCGAGTGGAGGAGCAACAAAAGCCAAAATAGGTAATTTACTTGAGGATTTTAAAACTGAAATGTTAAGTTCTTTTGCTTCACAAATTAACACCTTGCAGATTAAAAAGAAACAAGTCGAAGCATAAGCGGCTCTATCCATCTTTTGTTCCAAATGCAGAGAAAATCACCCACTAAGGGAATGCCCATTGGACAAAATGTCAATTTGCACCCTTTGTGATAAGAATCATGAGACTCAACAATGCCCTTCTTTACCAGGAATCAAAGCAACATTACAACCAACCGATGAAGAATCTGAAGCTGTCTATCTGTTGACATAGAGAAGGAAATGGCAACCGCGGGGACAAGGTATGAATCCTAATATGCCATTTACATCTTCTAATCGTTGGAATAATTATCCTTCTTTTAGTCAAGCAAATTACCCTCCCTTTAACCAAATGCAATAGCCACCCTTCAATCAAATGAATTACCCACCCATGCAATAAACAAACCCTCTCATTGTAGACCCAACAATGTGGACTCCCTGGCCTCCACAACAACAACCTTACTTTAACCAATGGAATCCAAATTGGAGAGGTCAACAACCCTCGTTTCCAAATCAATTTCCCCAATTTCAATCACAATTTCAGCAAACACTCCCTTTACCATCAGGTGCTCCACCCAATAATCAAATGATGCTGCCCCAACTACCTGTACAACCTAACCCTAACCCCAATACTAAGGCTGTGCAGTGTATTGATAATCAAAACCAGCCTCTACTTTCTGTTTTCCCTGCACAATGCAATGATATTCATTTATGTTCTGGGAAAATAGTAGAACCTATCATTGATGATGTTACCTCTTCTGATTCCGATAAAGAAGAAATAAAAAAGCATGATTCACCTGAAGAGGTACAACCATCCTCAAATACTGTTGCTGAAACAACAGAACCACCATTCCCTGAGCGTTTAGCTTTGACTAAAACTCCTGAGCCACCTGCTTTCAATCTTCTAGGGGAATTACAAAATCTCTACGTCAAAATTCCACTATTACAAGCACTAAGAGATGTACCAATTTATGCCAGAACTATGCGAGACATTTGTGTTAAGAAACCCGGTAGGAAAACTAAAGATCTCCTCACAGTTCATGTCATGGGAGATCTGTTTGCACTAATGTCAGGTAAAGCTCCTCCAGTCAAATATGGTGATCCCGACCATCCTACTGTCACAGTGCAAATCGGAAAAACAATAATCCCTTGGGTTCTGGTAGACTTAGGTGCTGCTATCAATATTATGACTCTTGAAACTTCACAACTGTTACAACTGAAGAATGAAATCAGAGATACCCCAACCATTCTAGAATTAGCTGACCATTCTACAATCAAACCAGAAGGAATTATTGAAGACCTAATCATCTCAGTTGAGTCCTGGAATTATCAAGCTGACTTTGTGGTATTACAACCTAAAACAAAGTTGGGGGATCATCCTCTAATTTTGTGCAGGCCTTGGCTAGCCACAACAGATGCTTTTATCAGCTACAAATCTAGTTCAATGACAATTTCCAATGGATATGAGACCAAACAACTTACTCTCTACCCTCACGCTACACCCTTGATTAATAATGATAATTCGTTATGGGTGGAATATGATGATCAAACTACTCAACCTATCTTGACTATCGAACAAGATTTAATCCTTAAAGATGCCACTGAGGATGAAATAATTAATAATTTTATTTGTGAACCCTCCTCTGTGACTCCAAAAACAAATAATCAACTAGCTGCACTTGTGGAGTCAGATACCCAGGAAAAGATTAATTTTGAATACCTACCTCAAACACCAGCTACCATCTCTTCTAAAAGTATACTAGTAAAAATTGAACCTGGCAAAACATTGAATATAAACCCCAACTTGACAGTTGCTGAAACACATCAATTAATGAAGTTACTTCTTGAACATAAGGAAGTATTCACATGGGACTATACAGATATGAAGGGAATCTCTCCTGAATTATGTACTCATCGTATCTATATCAAGGAAGATTGCCGACCGATCTGTCAATCTCAACGATGAATGAACCCTAATTTAAGGAAAATTATTAAAGAAGAACTTCAAAAATTGCTTAATGCAGGGTTTATATATCCTATATCTGACAGTGAATGGGTTTCCCCATTGGTAATAGTTCTTAAGAAAAACGAGAAATGGAGAGTGTGCGTATATTATAGAGCCTTAAATAAAGCCACTCAAAAAGATCACTTTTCGTTACCATTCATTGATAAGGTGTTAGATAGCTTTTCAGGGAATAAATTCTTCTCTTTCTTAGATGGTTTCAATGGGTATAACTAGATCAAAATTGCACCCCAAGACCAAGATAAGACCACTTTTACTAGCCCCTGGGGAACTTTTGTTTATAGATTTCTCCCATTTGGGCTATGTAATGCACCAACAACCTTTCAAAAAGCAGTTATATGAATCTTTTCTGATATGATTAATGACTCTATGGAAATTTTTATGGATGATTTTACCCCTTATGGTGTCTCTTTTGAGGAAGCACTACAAAATCTTGAGAAGGTACTTAACCGATGTATACAAGCCCACCTCTCCTTAAGCACTGGAAAATGTCATATGATGATGAGTGAAGGAGTGGTACTTGGACATTTTATTTCATCTCAAGGAATTCAGGTAGATCCATCCAAGATACAAGTCATTGAGAACCTTCCTATTCCCAAAACCCAGGCAGATGTGAGAAGTTTCTTAGGAAATGCTGGATACTATAGAAGATTTATCAAAAAACATTCCAAAATAGCTTCTCCTTTGTTTGTGCTACTTATGAAAAATGTTGAATTCAAGTGGACTAATCTTTGCCAGGAAGCATTTGATGCACTCAAACATCAGTTATCTACAACTCCTATTTTAAGGGGACCTGATTGGGCACTCCCCTTTCATATATCCTCTTATGCCTCGGATACTGCAATATGATTTGTCTTGGGACAAGAAGAAAACCATCTCCCTTATGCTATCTACTTCATTAGCAAGAATATGAGTCCTGCTGAACTTAACTATACAGTTATCGAAAAGGATTTTTTAGGAGTTATCTATGCTATTAATAAATTTCGACATTACATCACTGGTTATTCGACTTTTGTCCATACTGATCATTCAACTATTAAATATTTAATGAACAAATCCGTCACAAATGCTCGAGTCACCAGATGGTTACTATTGTTACAAGAATTTGATATTACAATTGTAGATCGACCAAGAAAATAAAATGTAGTTGTTGATTTTCTTTCTCGGTTAACACCTAATGATAATACTCCAGTAGATGATTCCTTTCTTGATGAATATTTATTTGCAGTATCTGTTCACTCACCATGGTATGCAGACATTGCTAATTATTTGGTTGCAGGGAAGTTACAACCACACCTATCCCACCGAGAGAAAAGAAAATCATTCAACAAAGTTCTCGGTATAGCTGGATAAGTGGGTGTCTTTTCTACACAGGACTAGATCAAAAAATCCGAAGATGCATTAGAGAAGATGAGGTTTATGATTTACTAAAAGCTTGTCATGATGATCCTTGTGGAGGGCATTTTGCTGATAAAAGAACGACACATAAAATTATGAGGATGGGTTATTATTGGCCCTCACTTTTTAAATATGCAAAGAAATATGTTTGGGCCTGTGATAGCTGTCAAAGAATGGGTCAACCTAATCATAGAGATGAAATGCCATTAAACCCCCAGGTAGTACTCGAACCATTTGAAAGATGGGCCTTAGACTTTGTAGGACCCATTAACCCTCCATCCAATCAAAAAGTTTATATATTGGTCTGCACAGATTATATGACCAAATGGGTGGAGGCTAAAACACTCCATAGAGCTACTGAAGAAGTTGTTCTAGATTTATTATTTGAAGATATCTTTGTCAGATTTGGAGTGCCTAGAGAATTAGTCATAGATGGAGGACCTCCTTTCACCTCTCATGGTTTTAAAGCCACCCTTCAAAAATATCATATTCATCATAGAATGGCTACACCATACCACCCCCATGCCAATGGACAGGTGGAAAGCACAAACAAAGTAATAGAAGCCATTCTAACAAAAACAGTGAAGGAAAACCAGAAGGATTGGTCTCAAAGGCTCCCTGAAGCATTATGGGCTTACAGAACTACCTGGAGAAATACTATAAGATTCTCCCCCTATGAATTAGTTTATGGTAAAAGTGTTGTCTTTCCCATGGAATTTGAAATCAAAACCTTAAGGACTGCTTTAGCTGTTAACCTTGATTTGAATGATGCATAGACAACCAGCTTGCAGCAGCTCAATGAATTGGATGAAAAAAGATTAGATGCCATTCACCAGAAAACTATGATCCAACAACAAAGAACAAAATGGCATGATAAAATCATCAAGCATAAGCAATTCCAAAAAGGTAATTGGGCTCTATTTTATGATTCTCGGTTTAAAGAATTTCAAGGGAAACTACGTACAAGATGGCTAGGACCTTAGGAAGTGGATATTGTTTTCCCCAATGGAACAGTAAGGCTCCTAACAATTGATGACTCTAAAACACCGTTATTAGTGAATGGTCATCGGCTCCGTCTGTACCAATGCCCCACTTCCAAAGAATATTTTAAGGCCACATGTGTGGTAGACTCACATTATCTCTTTTTAGAGGAGCCTCCTGCCCCTCATTGCATTTAATTTTTTTGAATTTTATTTTTAGAATTAGATTAAATTTCTTTTACTAATAATCCCTGCCAAGCGATGACATGTTACAATTGATTCTTTTGCAGATTCTCGATCCAGAAAAGGCTTACCAAGAAAGGACAATCTTACTACAAGCAGATCCAAGCTTCATCTTGTGAATCATTGCTCCCTCTTTCTTCAATCCATTCATCTTCATTTCCCATTCAAGATCCCCATCATTCATCCCCTCCATTTTTTTTCCTTTCCATTCCCTGTCCCCATTTTCCCATTGCTGAAACACCACTCTGCATCAACATTTTTTTCCCATTTTCCTATTGCTGAAACACCACTCTTCAGCAACATTTTTTTCCCATTTTTTCATTTCTGAAACACCACTCTTCAACAACATTTTTCCCCATTTTCTCATTTGCTGAAACACCACTCTGCAGCAACATTTTTTTTCCCATTTTCCTATTGCTGAAACACCACTCTTCAACAACATTTTTTTCCCATTTTTCCATTGCTGAAACACTACTCTTCAGCAACATTTTTCCCCATTTTCTCATTTGCTGAAACACCATTCTTCAACAACATTTTTTTTCCATTTTCCTGTTGTTGAAACACCACTTTTTCAGCATTTCCCATTTTTCCGTTGCTAAGACATGACTATTCAGCATTTCCTGTCATAAAAACATCTTCTTCAACTCTTTCACTCTCATTTTTCATACTACATTATGTCCTTTCACTACCTTCTCCCATGATTAAACAAACCCTAGATACAATTTCTGTCGTAATTCCAAAGTTTCTTCCATGATTATTGCAGATCTATTATGAACATGCACTATATTTTTCAAAGTACGAATAAAAGGTAAATATGAGTTATGTAAACTTTATATGTAAATACAATTGAATTATGGCTAATGAGAAGATTCCGATTCATTATTACCATGATCCCCGTACACTTAAAGTCATTATTTCAGCCGTAGTTGGGGGGGGAATATCGAAACTTTATGCCATCATTTCACACGAACTGACTACCGTCACTTCTTTTTACCCATTATCTCACCTTTTCACCATCATTTACATGTCTTTATTTGCAAAACTTACTCTGTTTGGGTGCGGTTACTCGACTCTGTGACTGTGCATTTTACTAATATGAATAGCTATGGGAGGTCCTGTTATACGATACGAACCTGCCACGACAACCTTGCTAGAATTGTATCTAGAAGTTTACCAAATCTTTTAGTAGGCAGGCTGGCTGGGTTATTTTCAGAGGCTCTAGGGATTTGATCAACAACAGGTTCTTCAATTTTCTCGGAATCTTCAAGAAGACCATTCTATTATTCAAGGGGTTCAGATTCCAGTCACAGAGGATGATATAACACAGGTTTCGGGTCTCCCTGTCACTAGTATTCGCTGGTTCAACCACAAACACATTATTCTTAATGCCCAACAAGATTTTCTCTTACCAGGAGAACAAGTTGAGCTTAAAGCCCGGGGTGTTCGACTTAGCTTGTTGCCGCCTCCTTGGACGAAAGTTGTAGAGTTTGTCAAGCACTACCTTACCTGTGAAGGCCGATACCAGGTAGTTTACTAGTACGACTTTGTCTTGTTATCTCACTTACGACATGCTAGACTGGTGAATATTCCTTATTATCTGCTCAGATGTCTTAAGAATATGTCGCATTATTGTAGAAAGGTTAAAAATCTCACTTTTTCCCTCACCCATCACCGTCTCGTTCAATTACTCATCCAAAAGTGTTTTTCCCAACAAAACCCTCTCCTAAACAATCCACCCATAAACCCTCAGGAAGCTGCTGAACATCCTGAAAATCCTCATGAAGAGTAACCACAAAACCTTCCTGACCCTCCATAAATACCTATTAATCCGCCTACAGATCCAATAAATCCAACTAACCCTCCTACCATACCAAGTCCACCCCACAATTTACTAAAATCATCTACTCCTATCGTTCATATCTCTAGCGATGATTCTTAAGCAGATAAACCTGATAACCCTCCCTGCTCCATCACTGAGGAAAAACCCATCCGCAAAAGAAAGAAGCGAACTACTACTTTTCCTACCTTTTTACCTAGAAGACGAATGAGGGCTTCAACCAATGCAACAATTACTACCACTACCCTAAACCCCCAACCCATTTTTCTAAAAGCACATACACCTCCACCCTCCCAAATCCTGGAATTTTTACCTGTTCCACCCTCGGGCACTGAAACACAAGAACCAAAGGCCCAAGGTACTGCGACGTCATTTTCCTTACATCCAGTAGTTGTTACACAAGAACTAGCTATAACTGAAACACAAGAACCAACTATAGCTGTTACACAAGAACCAGCTACAGTTGAAACACGAGAACCAGAGGCCCAAGGTACTGCGACATCATTTTCCTTACATCCAGTAGTTGTTACACAAGAACCAGCTACAACTGAAACACAAGAACCAGCTATAGCTGTTACACAAGAACCAACTACAACTGAAACACAAGAACCAACTACAGCTGAAACACAAGAACCAACTACTCATTCAACAGCTGAAACACAAGAACCAGCTGCTGATTTTGTTCCTGAAATACAAGAATCAGATGCCCAGGGTGCTGCAACACTATTTTCTTTACATCAAGTAGCTGAAACATAAGAATCAACTGCAGATTTTGTAGCTTCTCCACAAGAACCAACTACTGAGGTTGTGACTGTTACACAAAAACCAATCACCCCTCTTGATAAACCTATGACAGATCAATAACCAGAACCAACAATGGCTTCTCTCTTACAAGAGAATGAGTTTCTAAGATTAGAAATGGAAGCTTACAAGCAAGAGCTGGTAATGGCAAAGGAAGCCTATGACAGGGAACTTAATTTGTATACCTTAGCTCGCGTAGCGGCCATGGTAGAGAAAAACACAAAAGATGATCAGTATAGAGAGTATATGTGAAGCCAATGTGGGGATATTTATAATCAAGCGGGCTACAAAGTGGTTCAAACCCCAATGCCCGGAGCTTCCCCTGCACCTACGATTTTTCCAGTTAAAAAAGAGCAAAGCCCTAATGTTACACAAGAACCAGTAGGACCTTCAAAAATTCCAAAAAGCGAAGCTAATCTACAGGAACCCTAGCCTACAACAACTGTTACATCCGAAGCTCCTGTTTTTATTAGTGAAGCTGCTCAAACTATGCCTATTGATGAATCTGCCCCTCCTGACAAGATCAATAACCCTACTTTTGTGGAACAAGCCACTCAGACTCTACCTCAGCCTACCACTTGCAATGCTGGAACAAAAACTCAACCATGGGATGAGCAGGCAATAATGAACAAATGGGAAAATGAGTCTGCTATTACACAGGACAAAATATTGCAGGAGCACAAACTACTTTGGCTGAACCACATATATGCAAACTGGGAAACTTTGGAGAAAACACACCAAGAATCTCGTGCCCATAAGAAGCAGAATAAGGAGTTAAAAAACAAATTTCTCCTGATGTTCAATTTGGTAGAAAAATTGTTGGCTGCTAGGAAACCATCCCCAAATTACTCTCTTTTCCTTACAGAACAACTTGCATTCTTTCAAATGAAAGCAATCAAAGATGGAAGACCCTATGTAGTGTTCAAACCAAAATATTTTGTTAAAACTTTTGCAGAAGTCTCTACTACTGATCAACATCTACTATGTGAGTTATATCTTCATAATGAAGCCATTCCTGAGAACATACAGCTTAATCTTAATCCTCTTGTCGGTGATATCCAGATTCGGGCATTTATCTCCTTCCTTGCCAACCAGGTTACGTGGCCGAATGCTTTTCTAGCTGCCAAGCATAATGAATATAATCGCCTCCTCTGGATATGGCCAAAACCACAGAACGCTGCCATCTTTGTTGCAAAATATTATCAATTTTTGAAGAAACCAAGGAGGATTCAACATATGCGGCAACTACAGGCAACAATACTTCAGGATTGTCAACAGTTTATTAAATCCCAAGAGACTACTACCCTAAAAGCAAATAACATGTTTTGGCAACAATCTTCTGAGAAAAGGCAGAAGCACAATCCCTTTAGTCCTACCAATCTTGAGACATCAATCTTCCGGGTACCCAGTTATATCAAATGTGTCCAGTAATGTGCTGAAAATTGGATAGGTTATCAGTTTTATTTTCCCATTCTGTGGATGCCAACAGAGAAGTATCAGGCTCATCATAGGTTTCCCAAGAAGGTTGAAGCAGTAGCTTGGCAAAGGCTACAATATGTTCAAGGATTCAGAGCCCCAACAGATAGTACTTTCTACAGCTACTGCTTAAGTAATTTGCACGCTGAGAGTCAATATCCAGATTCTGATTCAGATTGAAGTTGCCTGAGGACATGCAACCTTTTTAGTTGGGGGGGATGTTAGGACCCTATAATGTACCATTTTGATCATACTTTTTGCTATCATTACATCCTTTTCCCGCTCATATTCAAGCCTACATTATCACCTTAATCTATTCTCCCAAAGGTATATAACGTTTCTTCTCTTTGCTATATGTTTAATTTGTTTTACATGTAATTTTACATTACTTTCATACTTAGCCATTAATCAGAAATATATAGTTGCTAAAACAGTTTGAAGACTACAGTTAATATATCATTGCTGCTTGAAGACCACATTGCTGAAACAGTTACGCAAATCCCATTGTTGAAACAGTCCGTGATGCTGAAACAGTTACGTTGCTGAAACAGTTAAATAGTACACAAGTCCCGTTGCTAAAACAGTCTGTGATTTGCGATGCTGAAACAGTTGCGATGCTGAAACAATTACGTTGCTGAAACACTTAAACAATACGCAAATCTCGTTGCTGAAACAGTCTGTGATTTGCATGCTGAAACAATATCTCACATACAACAGTAACAAGAAATGATAATTAAAGGAGCTGTTACACTGGCCGCAACAGCTGTACCTCAAAGCCAGCACCATTACAACCAGTGTAACAACATTTTGCTACAAAAGATCATAATATCCTATTCCAACATAGAAGATTAGATCAGACTAACAATAGGATTTGTATGTATACATGTAATCTTATGCTTAATGGTATTAAGGGGATTCTCCTCTTTAATAGAGGAGAAATCAACATCTCTGGGGATTACAGAAGGCTTAGCTAGAAGTGAATTACAGAGAAGGAGTGTGTTTTGATATTGTAACTTGTCACATTGGACAGATGAATAAAATATCATTTTGAACATTTCTTCTTAGTTCCCTTTCATTTCTGGGGAATCTTGTGAGAAGGAGAGGGCCCACCTTCTTCACAAGATTCACCCATTAGTTTATGTAGTGTGTTAATTATTGTTTTTATTCACACTTTGTTAAACTCTGTTTCCACTGATTGTTGCATCGTTTTCATACAATTCATTCCTAGGTAATTGTTGATCGTTTTGATTGATAATTCTGTTTGCAGAATGAGTTTATGAAAGTGTGATAGTCAGAGACAGGTGCTGAAGATTCCTACTTTGGGGAACAAGGTCCTGTTCTCTGTTACAGAATAGTTAGTCTTCTCTTTTACAATTTCTGAAAGGTTCCTCTTTCTTAGGTTGTTGTTTCTTAATGTAATCCATGATTCTTTTGATAATTATTTTCTTCTGAATCTTGAATTTTGTAATAGAAAGATTGCTTTTACTGTAATTCAAAGTAGAACTTTAGTTTGTTCAAAGCAAGGTATGATTAGTGTAATTTTTACTACAACTTTAGATTGCTTTTGAGATTGAGCATATTCAGTGTGTGATTGCCTTTGAAATAAACAAACTTCCCTGGGTTGACAATTTATGTAACACTTGATTGTTTTAATTAATAAACAATTATAGTGAACAACAGTATTATCATTAGACTTCCAAGAAATCATCTATCTCCATATCTTCAGGGATCATAACAAAGAATCAGACCGCCTATCCAAACAAGGCCCACTTGGTCCTACATGCAGACTCACATATTACTCATGGGAAAATGGAAAGGTGGGTCCTCCTCAACATCTAAAGCTTTTCTAATCATTTGTTTTTTGCACCTATAGTTTTGGACTGATGATATTTCGTGGACTTATGTGGTATTTGAATGATGATTCTAGGCATCACTATCCAATGAGTCTAGAGTGACTGAGTTCTCTTTTCATCAATTTGAAGGAAAGGAAGATGTATATGCTTTACTTATCACTGTGTTTAGCATTGTTGAGACAATAGGGGTAAAAGTGTGAGACTTGCGGTTGTATAGTTTGTATTTCTAGATACTTTTTGAAGTATGATGGAACTGTGAGAATACCTCTCTCCATTAAGGTATCTACCGATGTAAATGAGATTATAATCTTAATATAATTTCGAGTTAATTTTCTATTGGAAAAAGTTTCCAAATTAAAATTGTTTATGTTAATGCTTGATATACTCTTATATTGTTTATGTTATTTTATGTTCTCATGTTGCTATACTCTTATGCAATTTATATCCAAAAGTATGTACACATTTCCAAATTAAAATTGTTTATATTAATGCTTATGATATTCGTATGTTGTTTATGTTAAACATAATGTATACGTTTACAACTAAAATTTGTTATAATCTTATGCAATTTATATAAAAAAGTATGTACACATTTCCAAATTAAAATTGTTTATATTGATGCTTATGATACTTTTATGTTGTTTATGTTAAACATAATGTATAAGTTTACAACTGAAATTTGTGGATGTTGAATTTACTTTCTTACATTGTTTATGTTAAAAACATTATACAAGTCCGCAAATAAAATTTATTTATATTAGACTAATTGCCTTATGATATTTTTATTAAAGAGAATATTTTTATCAAAGAGAATGTACAAAATTGTAAATTGAATTTGTTTATATTGTACTTACTCTTTAATGTTGTTTATGTTAAAAATTTTAAAAGTTTGTAAATCAAATATATTTATATTGTAAATTAAATAATAAAAAATTGTGTGATAAAATTAAGACTTATTGTAAATAAAATTAAACAATGTGTGATAAAATTAAGATCATATTTTAATTTTGTTTTAAGTTAAGTTTTTTACTTTAAAACCATTTAATCTTAATGATTATAACTAAGTAATAAATCAATGAATTAATTTAATTTAATTTTATAATGGTTATTTTAATTTATTAATTTATTTCTTTTTCTAACTTTTATTCATTAGATTTTATACCTTATATCATATCACTATTACTCGTTTTTATCATTAATACAACTTTATTTGTCTTTAATGATAGGTGGAGTGTCCACTTGAAATGTTGGATATTTCAAAAACTTATACACAACACAAAATTAAGATGAATTGAAATTTAAAAAAAACATAAAATATAAACAAGTTCTTCCCATTTATGCATTCAAATTGTGTTAATCCTACCAACATTGTGTTAAATTTAAATTATATTGGTATGAAAAGCCACATTTAATTTCAAATTAATAACCATAAAAAAATAAAAAAAGTAAACAAGTATCATTATTGCAAAGTTTCTAGTGTTTAAAAAACACACATAATAAAGCAAGTTTCTTACTATTGTCTGTGCACAAGTTGCTTTCACATAAAAAATAAATAAAAAAGGCATAAAATCTAACTCACTTTGAGAGGTATCATTTGATAAATTATATTGATCCTCCATTGGAATATAGTGTATTTGTTTTTATCTTTGTTTGTTATTGTGACTTTGATCATTGTCTAAATTGCTTATTTTATTAATATATTGGGATTCCCATTTTTTTGCCATGCTTAAGCTATTTAATCCTAAATGAAGGAGAAAATTATGCACTCTGCACTAAGTGAATTATTGGTAGTGTACCATCTTTCTTTGTCCATTAGATACCAGACTATTCACCATCCAACAAATAAGATGAAAAATGCACATTACTAATGATTAACTTACTACATGGTGAATATTATTTGCCCCAAATGAATACCACCACCTTTGAAACCAAAAGATCTTGTTCCGATCTATATCCCAAAATATAAAACATTTCTCATCATCAAATTGTTTGATTCATGCATTGGCATAGCTAGTTCCATTTCATAGGCTGGTCATCATAGTGTTTTCATTGATGATAAAGTTCTACAATGGCTTCTACAAACTTGTACTTTCCCTAACTAGCATACCCCCGAAGCGGGGGAAGGGGAACACTGAAAAAAAATGAGTAATATAAGTCTTTATGACAATTAAATAAAATAGAAGACAATTTATATCTCAATACATCTTCCAACACTTAATTAAACATTTCAATGTTATAACTTTCCTTTCCTCATCTTTGAGTTTCTTTATTGAAAATGCACACTGTTGTTCCTGAGTTTATACTTTAAGGCTCTAAAGTATACCATCAAGGCATCCGAAAAGGTAGAGATAATTAATGGGTAAAAAGACTAGTTTAAAGGAAACCGAGATCACAGTTGGTTCCTTAATTGTCTCTGTCTAGCTTCCCATTGTTCTTAGATGCTAATATCCCTTTCAATTGCATCCCATGAACGTTCAAGTTCTACTCGTGTATTTGATTTTTGTAAGATGATATTGAATATGCTTAACACAATGCTCGTCTGATCTAATAGACCGGGTTCTATATTAGGTTGTCTGGTAATTGGAACAATCATGAAAGCAAAGGGTTTCCTTTCTTTTTAAGTCAAAAAAAGAAAAAAATATTTTTTTAAGGGTCACAAATTTCTGGTTTGAATTGATAAGAACAAAACTTCCAAATTATGAATCAATAGTATAACAAAAATGAAGGCCTTTTCTAGTATCTAAGTCAATTTTAAAAGAGACAGTGCATGGAATGAAGAAAGAAAAGGAAACATGTAGTTGTATAACAAAAATGAGGCATCAATTTAAGAGGAATCTCATTTTATACAAATAGAAGAAGGAAGGGCGATAACTTCGAAGAAGTATGTAATTTCAGAGTTCTAAAATGTTCATAGGTCTTATATCCGCTAACAGCTAATACAGAGGAAAAACTGCAAACGGTTAGATAATCTGAAAGTTTAATCACCACAATAGAAGTTACCTCATGCAAACATACATTTAATGAAGGTGTGAAATAAAATATGAAATGACAGAGAAACACATAACTTAGGCTTGACAAGATCTGGAATCTTCAGTCTATATGGTATTAATTCTGGCAAAATGAATTTTTCTCTTTACAATCTCCTCCAGAAAAAAGCCTCTTCTTAGTCTTGAAAAATTACATTTATACAAAACCACCAATCTTAGGATCGCTGGTGATTTCCTAATTCTTAGAGACTAACTATTTGTTAAAAAATAGATCCAAAATCGTTTTCATGATCTTCTCCATTTTTCCATTTTCTTGGAAGTAAAGCTCTTCCAAATAATACTTTTACTTTGTTGATGACTCTCCTTCTTTTGATTCAATACATTTAATGCATCTCTCTAGGGACTATGTAAAATTTCTGGGGGGTTTTGGAAGATCTCTTGCCTCGAACAGATAAACATTTTTATGAATCTTGGAAAGACGGTCATCAACTCCTTTATTTGCAAACTTTATTGACTGCGGTTTTAAGTTAGTCTCAACTAACAACCTGTCTATTAGGGTGACATCCATTTTTCTTAGTTGTGAAATTTCCATTTGGATTTCACTCAAATTTTCCCTAAAATTTAATTGATGTCTTTCAATATTGATCTATCCCAGAAGTCTTGTACAATTGCCTTTTCCAATATTTAACAACCTTTTGTCTAGAAGATCAAATACTTCTTCACGGTCATCTCTGATTTCTTTGACTATTCTTTTTCTTTCAACTATGTTGGTTTCCCATAGTTTGAGCACGATGTCGCCTCTGATTTTCTCTGTGGTTGATACTTTCGTAGTTTTGGATACCTCCTCACCTGTCGAATATATAATTGCCTTTTGGGGAGTAATCCTCACTACTTTGGCTTATTTTCCCCTCAGGATAATATTATCAAAGTTATTATCTACTTCTCGAAAGTAATTATGAACAATCTCTATCTTGGAAATCAATTTCTGTTGTCCAACTTCTATTTTTGAATGTACTTCCAGTGACTGGGCCTGAAAAGATTTTAAATCTATAATTTGACCTTCCATCAATATTAATCTAGCCTGTAACTCTTTTGCATGCTCCTTTTGTTGAGTAATTTGTAGCTGACTTACTTGTATTTTCTGGCTCATTTCATCCAGGCTCGTTTTGAGTAATTGAACCTCTAACCTTTCGGCAGCCCTTGTCTACTCCAAGCTTTTACTCATTTCTTCTCTAATGTTCTCCTCAGCATTTTTTAACTGCTCTTGTAATTGTGCTATGATTTTATCACTCTTCTTTATCCTAGTTCTCATTTTTCCCACGATAAAAAAATTTGTTGTTTCCATGGCTCCCATGGAACCTACTATCTCTGTAGCGAAATCCTCTTCCTCCAAATTATGTCTGTCTATCAAGACTTTATGTTTTCTTACCATATTCCCCTCCTTCTTATGCATCTCCTGTTTCAGGACGACCTTCCTTTTTCTACTGAAAAAATAATCGGAAGGAGGAATCTCATCTATGGGAATGGAGGTAAGGTCATCAACAAATAGAGCTCCTGTCTGTGGGAGTCCAAAAATGGATTGTAAGGGGGTTAAGGAAGCTATGGGGCTCACTATATCTATAGATCCTTTCCCTCCTCTGCCTTAGGCGTATTGTCATCAACACCAACTGATAAAAGGGGGAGTAAGCTTACAGGACTTGGGAGGTATCCCTGACCTTTTCTCTGCTTCGGTCTTTTTGTTTTGTGGAGGCCTCTTCGTATCCTGTGGGGCCTTTTTGGGATTTCCCTTCTTCTGTGCTTCCTGCTCGAAACCTGGGGGAACACTTTCTTGCTCCCGAGGGAGGGTGATCTCTTCTCCTTGAATTACTTGAGGCAAACCACTCCGTCTATGCTTCTGGAAGGTTCGAAAGCTAGCTTGTAGGTCAGATGACAGTGTCTGTACTCGTTCTAACACTTCTTTATAAGAATTGGTCCCTTTGAACATGTTGTCCCAAGGGGACTCCTCATGTTCGTATGCTTTCATATTGCAGTGTATCAAGTGTTTGTTCACTAGTTGATAAGGGTCATGCCTTTTGTACTCAATATTTAATAGTTTAACTTCTTCGAGTGCTTCTGCTTCCACTCTGGAATGTCCCAAATTTTGTAATGAAAATTTCCTGATGTGCACAGGGAAGATTGGCCAGGAATTCTTTTGAGCTACCTTTAGCTCTATTTCAATACTGCCTTTTACTATTTGGTGTGATACTTCCCTACACACCAGTCTATCCGGGAGGAATTTTGGAAGCGCGGGAGGGGGAATTGAACACCCATAAACCCTGATGTAGGAGAAGATTTCTTTAATGAAATAGTCTGCTATTGGGTTGAGGTTATTTGAAACTTCTTTAGAAATGCGAGGAGGGTCACAGCCGAAATTTTTTTTATGCATTGATATTACCACGAAATGACAAATTTCGTAAAACAATTTTTTTGCGTTTTCTTCCCACAACTCAGAGTGATATTCGTGAATGGGTTCAAGGCAGGTTGCGTTCCAACTCCAATTCATTAGGGAGAATGGACTCATAAAACAAATTGCATCCATGATGTATGCCGACATGTAAAAGGCCATTGGTTGACCTCGGGCTCTTGCAGCTCTGTAATCCGAAATCTCTTTGGCTATATTATCAGATAAAATCTTGTCCCAGTTGAAACAATATCCTTTTGATGCTTCTTCTAAAAAGGGCACCCATTCTGCAGGGAAATGACAATGATTCTTTTTGCCGAAGAGTCTACACAGCATCATGGCTACATAAACCATGTACTCATTCAAAGAGGTTGTGGCATAAATTCTGTGGGTATCGGACCTAAACTTTGATGGACATCTCCACCAACCTTTGATTAAATCAGGGTAAGTTTGGTCTGCCTCAGTGCATTCCTTTCTCTGAAATTCAGCTATAAATTCGACATTGTAAATGAATTTAGGATTGGGTGAGAGTTTGTACATAACCTGGATATGTTCAGGTCTAAATGAGCCGATAATGACCCCTTGATCATTTAAAATGCTTCTCGTTGGAATATCAACCTTATGCAAAGTCCAAATGATCATGTCGTTGTACGCCATGAGCCGTGGGCATGTTGCAATTTTTTGAAGTTCTGATTCTGCTATGTCCCAAAGGTGATTCTCGGAGTCATTAGGGGAATTTTTTATCTTGCAGTCCAGATTTTCATAAATTTGTCTCCATGATTTAATTGAGTTGATAGCATGTGGCGTGGGGTTGAATATGACATCTCCCCCCGGGCTGGAAATCTCAGCTGTGTCTTCACTCTTCTTGGGTCCCTTCTTTGGTGCCATGACTTTTGTATTGGAACGAAAACCTGTCACAAAAGAGAGGCGTGAAAGCTCGGCTAGGTGCGACTTACTTCTGATAGAAAGAGCAAAAATAATTTCCAAAACATAGACCTTTAACTCATTAAACTCATTTAATTTTCCTTTAACTCATTTAATGGTGAAAGTACTGACGCGGTTGCCAAGAATTTAATACCTTTAAAGCAGAGAATATTTCTGAGATATGCATTGGTGTCACGAAAATCACTAGCTATCTGTTATTAATATGGCCGTATTTCGGCGATTCTAAAATCAAGATTTGAAAAATCTCATTTGATGGAACTTATAAATGAAAATACCTAAGAAGTTTAAATACCATTAAATGTTTTTAAAACGAAATTAGTTCAATTTAACCTTGGTATTGAGTCGGGATTTTGCGTTTCGGGGTTTCGGGGATCTCGCTTACATGAGGTATATCGCCATCAAACCGCAAATCCCAAAATCGCGGTGGGAAAAGTTCTTAGGTCTTAACTTTGGTATTGAGTCGTGACTTCGCGTTTCAGGGTTTTGGGGATTGCGCTTACATGAGTTATGTCGCCACCAAACCCCGAATCTCGAAATCGTGATGGGATTAGTTTTTAATTAATTAGGATTAAGACTGACTTCCACTTCTTTCAGGAAATCGAGAATCAAGATTTCACGATTCAAAATGTATTGAAAATGTATTGTTCTGAGTAAACCCGAATCCCGAAAGGTTAAAAGATGGTTAATTAAATCCTTTAGGATTTTAATTTATCGCGATTAAAAGTACTTTACAGAACGTGCGTCTAGACTTTAATAACACTTGAGCTTTCTGTCTTTTATTATAACAAAGAAATGAAATCATTTCAGGATTTCGCGACTGGTCTTTTTGGACTGGTAGCGAGGATTATACCTTATGAGAAGTTGAATCCCGAAAGAAAAAAGTTTTAGTTTTAGAGGTAAAAAGTTTAAACACTTAGTTTCAACACACACTATGTGATCAACTAAATAAAAAATTTGTGATAGTAGTGTTGTACATCTTTTGATGGTTACTTAGAGATAATATACTCCAATATTATTAGCTCGTTAGAACATTAGGTTGAGCAAACATTTTGGTTTAGAAAAAAAGAAATATACAACTTTTAAATTTGAATTACATTTTCCCCTAAACTTAACATAATAGCCACTATGGATATAAAAAAATGAAAGTAACAATCACTATGGATACAAATGAATAAAAGTACTATAGTTGTATGTAGAAGGATTTCTAGTTTTATTTTAAAAACACTAAAATATTTAAAATTACAGTAAATTACAGACTTTTTCTTATATTTTATATTGAAAATTATAGTAAATGACAATTTTCTCTTAAATTTATATTTAAAATTCTAATAAATTACACAAAATTTCTCTTAAATTTTATTTTTAAAATTGTTCTTAAATTTTATATTTAAAATTATAGTAAATGAGACATACTTTCTCTAAAATTTTATATTTAAAATTCTAAAAAATTACACAAACTTTCTCTTAAATTTTATATTTAAAATTGTATTAAATTACAAAACTCTATTATCCCATGTCAGCAGAAATAGTAGAAATTATGTGTATGCTTTTTTAAGTGTTCATGTTTACAGAAATTGAGTTCATTTTTTTTCAAGTGTTCATATTTATAGATAAGAGAATATTGCATGTGCATCATCTTACACTTACAGATAAGAAAACATTACATTATAATATACTTTTTTCAGATTATAAATAGAGTACAAAACTAGTATATGCAGTCATTATATTTATAGAATTTTGATTTTATAAAAGATTTAGAATTTTGATCCACTAAATGTTATGGAGGATATTTCATTTTTTTAAATATATGGCTTCGAATTTAATAAAAAAAAAAGTGAAATATATATATATATATNTGTAAGATGCAATCAAGTATCCCAATAAAATTTTTGGACTTAAATTTATTAGTATGTTGATCATTGTTGTTGTATTTCAGTAAAAGCGATATATAACTAGAATTGGATAAATTTTTGGTAGTTGTGATGCCCACAGTGACTTTTTGTAACTTCAACACGGTATAGTTTAAATGCCCTTCGGCTTAAGATTAAAAGAGAATGGAGAGCTTGGTATAACACCCACCATGTAAATATAGTGTTCTACCTTTCTACTCATTAATAATGATGAATAATGAATTCCCATTGTGGTCGACATCGCCTGGGGACTTACGTACTTGCACGAACAGTCCAAACTTGGTATTCTGCATCTGGACTTGCTGGGATGTGCAAGCGTTTAAGTTCAACAATGTTTAGGATTGTTTTTTTCCTTTGAATTCAGGCTGGATTTTGAATATTTTGTTTTCAAGGTTCAAGGTTAGAATCGCTACTATGTTGCTACTGCAATATTGAAAAGGGTTTTGTTCTTATGATAAATACAACAACAATGCTTGGTCATGCTTCTTTCGCTTATTCTGGACATTTGGACCCATGTGCCCAGAAGTTTACACCAGATTATTCTTATTGCCGCCATCACCAATCATATGCACATTTTCAATAAGAGATATCACGCCCTTTGACTGTCTTACCATATTTTCAATCCTAGTCATGGGGCTAAAGCTTGCAGATCCTGCTTGTGCCTTGCATTCCTTCTGCTATATAATAAAAATAAAATTCCACTTTAGTTTTTATAAGTCAGTTTAATATAAAGATCAAAGATATCATGTGCAAACCTTCATTTTTTGGAAATCAAAAAAACCTCTCAACATTCATATAATTCTTCTCCTTCTAAAATGTAGCAAACAAAGAATCTATAAAAACCAAAAATTTTAGGTTTCAATCACTATCAGAACTTACCTGTAGTCCACACACCACAACTTAGATAGCTTAAAATTATCTTGTTCATATAAAATTGTCTGAGTTAATTGTCCATATATTTACAAAAAAAATTGTCAATAAAGGCATATCTTGGGGATAAAAGGAATATCTTAGGGATAAAGGCATATCTTGGTGATATTTTTTCACAAAAAACTTGACAGGTTTTCCAGAAACCATATTTGTTAACTTGTAAAATTCTTTCAACACCAAGGAGCATGCAGACAAGTGAGAAGGTGGGGTTATTCAAAGATCCGTGAAATCAATCAATACTAAAATGTGTGTAAATTAATCATGAGCACACAAATAGGTGAGTAGGTGTGTTCATTCAAGGATCTATCGAATCAATAACACTAAAATGCGTGTAAATTAATCCTATTGTAAATACAAGCAATACAAGGTTGCTTATGTGGAAACAAGGCTAGAATTTGATGGGGTTATGTAGAATGATGGTGGAAGGCGTTGAATAGGTATACTTACCCATTGTTGCAGAAAATGAAGACGTTGATGTAACAGGATATAGTAGAATAATGAGTGGCTCCTTACCAGATGTCCATCCATTCGCCCGATCTTTTAGAGCATCAATGACCTATTGTAGTTCATGGTTGGGACCACCTGCCTTGGCTATGCACCAATAACTCCAGTCTTAATTATTTAATATGACAAAAAGACGAATGTTATGATTTGAAATTTCTCAATTTTCTTTTTTCTTCACTGACGATATGATATAAAGACATATGATGTGACAATTATATTCAGTATTGAGCTCGTCGGTCCTCTATCCGCTC
>SNQJ01S0089410.1:0-10971 GCA_010110895.2 Picea sitchensis
GGCAGATGCTCTTCCAAGATCTCATAGATGTGAGTGGAAGAATGGCCCAAATGATTCATTTTATATCATAACATTGTTTCTGTGCAGGTTGATATTAGATGATTGTTATGAAGAACGTATGTTTCTAGACAATGGATGTATACTACTATGGTGGATGTGTTCCACTGTTTCATCAAGTATCTGTGTGGTACTTGGTGTGGTAGTATACCACTGGATTGTAGTTGTGTACTACTATGGATAGACATAATTGTGTTCCATTGAATGATATTGTTCTGATTGCCTTGAAGACTATCAACAATGTTGAAAATAATTATCATCCAGATGAATGATCAATGAACAAATATTTCCCAGATAGAAAATGGTTCAGAACATTTACTCTTCTAGATTAGAAGAATGGCTCTTGTGTCACTCTGTGGAGTGAGCATCATGTCTGATTACTTAGATAGAGTATGGTTTTGAGAGATGATGAAGCTGATGACACTGATGATGATGATGGTGCTCATGATATAGTCATAAGATAGTCTATACAACTATGTTGATGCTACCAGGTGAATGGTATGTTTGTGCTCAAGACCATTACCTATAATACTTCCCTAGCTAGTAGGGAGTGTTGATATTATGGTAGATGCGGGAGATATTTACCTCCACGTGTAACCCTGACGAGAATAGAATATTCCGGGAAGCAAGAAGAAACCCTAATGAGTTGGATAATAACCCTAGAAGACATGTCAGCTCAAGAAGATAACTTTATTAGGTTATTAGCCTCCAAGAGAAGAAGTCGACCAGAAGAAATAATATATACTGAACAGACAAATACCCAGAATGAGAAGTCGGCCCAGGCAGTTAGCCAGAATCAGTATAAATATAGGAGGCATGTCTTCATTGTAGAAGGCAGTCTTAGAATTGTAGAGAAACACTTGTGCGCACTACAATGCCCAGTTTTGTGCGCAGGTTTGGAGGAGCGTTGTCATTGCAGCTGCTGCAGCTAGTAGATCACATTTATATTGGGCTATCTCTTGGTTAGGGTTTGGACTATCTGATCAACTCGCGTTGGTGTGCTATCCTTGGGGAAAGGTGTGCTACCCCTTGTTTGGCTATCTAGCCTAAGGTTTGCTTCCAGAGTGATTCTTTGTCAAGGTTAATGTGCTCGGAGGGTGGCTTCGGCCTATGGTTGGGTGACAATAACGATATTTTCAATGGTAAAACGAGCACATCCATTATATTATAACACCTAGATCCCATTAAATGGAAACAATTTGAAGACAGTAACTTGCGAGAGTTACGTTCTTTTCGACCAGAGGAGAATGATGCACAGATTTTTCGAGGGTCATAACTTTGACTCCATTATCCGTTTGGGTTGAAATTTTACAGGGATTTGCATCCCGAAGAGTTCACTTTCATTCCGATCGGATCTATCGGATTGGACATCGTTTTGACACTTTTTCAGGGCCAAATTCCTTCACATTAGACCTCAAATTGGGGTTTTAGTGTTTTTATGAGAATTTTAAATTTTTCAATTATCAGTTATCTCTTAATTTATGAGCTTAATCAGAAAAGAAAGTTGGCAAATAGTGTCATGCTATTTATCTCTTAGTTAGAGGTCAGTTTTAGAGTCATGTGAGAATTTTCTAAATTTAGTCGTTTTTCTAAAAAAATACTTGTTTTTCTAAAATTAGTTGTTTTCGAAAATCCCATATAGTAGTTATAAGGGGTTGAACTTTGATTGTAATAGTTAGGATGCAGAAGGAATAAAAAAGAGTTTTTCTTCCATCCTCCTGTGTTTTCATGGTTTATTTGATCTTGTGAATGAATCTCAGGCTTTGGCTACATCACTATTCCCCACTGTTCAACCCATATTTTTTAAGTTTTCATACTGACATACTATCATTAGCCCAAGAAATTGATAACACAACATTTCCATGGGGATAACTTGGAAATCTTCACCAAAGGACCAGAGACCAAACTCAGGGAAGTTTATCCGAACTAATCACTGAGTTTCCATTCAATTTCTTCATGTTTAAATACCTTTTAAAGTTTTATTTATCGACAAGTCATGTATTGGGTGGTGAATGGAAAGTAGGTACCAATATTGAAAGAAGAATCATACCCAAAGTCTAAACACATAGTGTGTAAAGGAGTGGACTACAGAGATCTGGATGTTCTACATCAAGACAAAGAGTTTTTGCTAGTACACAACAACATCTTTGGGAAGGTGACCTACAACAAAGAATAAAATACCAACAACAACAACAACATTTGCAACATAAAAGAGGAAGAAGAGATGAAGACAAAGGGAAGCATAAGATACAAATTTGAATTTGTATATTTCATCTTTTGCTGGGAAGAAACAAAATGCGGAAGGCGAAGAGTTTGTAACGGTTTCTTGGGAATCCAATAAGTCCCAAGTAACAATGACCAAACTTAGCTATACAAACCCATGATGGCCCACCAATACTGAAAGACAATTTTGAAATTTGAATGTACATGATGTATAATATATTAAATTGTTATCATTTATGTTGTCATTATTCCCTCATCATTCCATAGAGGATAAGCACAAAATTTTGCGAATGGAAGGTCAAGAGTAGGGAAGGTGGAAGGCCAACAGTCAAGATGAATTTCAATAAATAGGGCGATTGTGTTCGAATATGGGGCTTTTGGCTCTTTGAGCTTTCATGTACTATTGTTGAAACTTTTAATGAGGAGGAGCTTGTTTGGCCAAGCTATTTTATGGAGAACTTTGATTCTTGTGTTGCATGTGTTGTATACATTTATGCATTTTTCTCAGCACTTGGGTTGTGTAAGATTGTGTCTTTCACTATAGACTATTCTTATGTATGTTTTATCCACTCTTTTTATTCTTCAGAGAATATTTTTTTGAATCTGTGGACATAGGACTGCAAATGATTGTTTAAATGCTAGACTATTCTGGGTTTGCCGTTATTTACTCATATTCTTGTCTTTGCTTTGTGTGAACTATTTCCCCGACCATTGATAGGAGCAATTTTGGTTCTATGTTTTCTTTATGGTTATCTTAGTTCTATCCAGAGGCATGCATCTTAAATTAGTTTCATTTCATTCTTTAGCTTAGAAACCATCACCGGTGGACTGGGCTGCAACCGGTAAACCCTAAACTAGAAATGGTTGTCGGGCCAAAATCTGGATGGGTTTCTTATTCCAAACGATGCGAGGTCTAACTGGGATTTCTCACTAAGGGTAACCCCTGCCATTGATCAAGGTCACACAGGCCACGTCAATGCTGTGATATAGGGAAGAGAAATGAGAGCTAGTGGGGGGAGGGGAAGAGGAAGAAAAGTTTTTAAATTTAAAATGATAGGTTGAGCAAAAGACCTTGTTGATTTGAGAGATTGAATAGCCATTAGCCACAAGGACTTTTATAAGATTGGTATTGTTTAAAAGATGATGGAAACACATATTTTATTCTTCAAATTGTTAGATAAATAATACATGTCCCAATATGGCTACAACTTCACTAAAATATTTGACCATATAAGATTCGAAATTATCGAACTTATCAATTTGAAACAAATCTCAAACATAGAGGTGGGAATGACCTCAAGCAATATAAGTTTCTTAAACATTTAAGGGCACTTGAAAGGTGTTTAAGGGTTTTGAGAGGTTGATGAAAAACCACTTAGATGTAACTTGTGCTAATAGTGGGTGAGGAGGGGCAAAGGTTATTAGGCTATATATTTTTTATTAAAAAACTTCAATCCCCATTTATGAAGGAGGAAGTCACTAATCTCATGGGAGGGAGTGTGATAAGCCTTTCTTCTCACACATGGATACATACAAATGGAGAGACCCAACAAAAACTCATTCTAATATCTTGGAACAAGAGTATTCTCGCACATGCATACATATGGAGAGACCCAACACAAACTCATTCTAATATCTTGGAACAAGAGTATTCTCGCACATGCATACATATGGAGAGACCCCATACAAACTCATTTTTATATTTTGGAAAAAGATATACACTTAGCTTTTACTTTTTTTCTTTTTTTATAACTCATTGTTATATTTTGGAAAAAAGATATACCCTTAGGTTTTTTTTTTTTCCCTTTTCAAGTTTGGGCAAAGATGGTTTTTTTTCTTTTCAATTTTGAGCAAAGAGGGTTTATTAAATAGTGGGTTCCAACCAAACATATGGGATCTTGGCTATTAGATGAAAAGTGCCTAGGTAAAGGATTTGAAAGTTTGAGCAAAGAGGGTTTATTAAATAGTGGGTTCCAACCAAACATATGGGTGTTCTTGGCTATTAGATGAAAAGTGCATCGGGAAAGGATTTGAAAAGAGTATAATGGAAACTAAAGAGTTAGTACCAAAAAGAGTATAATAGAAAATAACGAGTGAGTACCAATCAAACATATGATGGCTCACTAACAGTTTCTCATCATTATCACCTTGCAAATTGGGAATCGCTTGCTCGACCAAAATGATTTGGAGGCTGGGGGCTCCTTAACATTATTACTTTCAACAAGGCTTTAGTAACTACTACACTTTGGAGAGCTCTCACTAGCAATGGCCTTTGGCAAAAGATACTGAAAGAAAAATATTTACACTCTGTCTCAGTTATTAAATGGCTTCGCTCAGAAACTTTTGCAAATCCCTCGGCTTCTAAAATCTGGAAAAATCTGCTGAAAACAGTCCACATTATCAACAATTGGCTCACTTGGAAACCTGGATCGGGATCTCTAGTGGAGTTAGGGAGAGACAAAATATTGGATTTGGGCTCGCACTCCTTCCTTTCTGCACGCCTCAGGTCCACTCTACAACAGAAGCATATCACCGTACTAGCACATGCCTAGAAAACACATCAACATTCCCCCATCTCGACTCAATGGTTAGACAGTGTCGACTTAGAACTCACATGAGACATTGCATCGGAATGGGACAGATTCAGAAGATCTCTTCAAGCATCGGGCATCACATTAGCAGATAACATTGATGATCTTCATTGGACCGGAGGGAATGCCTCCAGACTCATCACTTCAAAAAACGTTTACTCAGCCATTTGCGCTACACAGAATTTACCGACAGTCTCCGGATGGCAAAAGATCATTTGGAATTGGAATATGCAGTTGAAAGTTAAGCTTTTCATGTGGCTGGCCGCAAATTATAAAATTTTGACGTGGCCTAATCTCCAACGTAGAGGATGGGAACGCCCTAACAGATGCATCCTGTGAAAACTAGACAGTGAAACTACTGACCATTTATTTCTGCATTGTTCCTTCACAATTACTGTGTGGAATATGATTTACTCCACAGGAAATTTTATCCAGAAGTGGGGCGGAAGCTGTTTGACTGATAGCTTATCCAATTGGACAATAAATAAAACTGTTCCAAATACTTTACCTCCCCTTATTTGTTGGTTCGTGTGGCTCGAGAGGAATGCAGCAACCTTTGATAAAAAAAAAACCCCTCTCCACACTCGGTAATGATTCGAGCACTTGGTACAATTCACAAGCCCGAGGAAGCTATTACCCGCTCCTTGCTACGTTCCAGTTTCAATTATCAGAATTTTGAATTTCCTATAGCTAGCTTTGATGGAGCTGCAAAGGCAGGCGGACTTTGTTGTGGTGCAGGTGGCATAATTAAACTGTCGAACACCTTGGCACATAAATGGTACCTGAACTGTGGAATCGACTCGAATACAAAGGCTGAATTATTGGGGGCTTGGGCTACATTACACATAGCCAATCTACTTGCACTCCCGAAGATCCAAATCATTGGAGATTCAAAGGTGATAATCAAATGGCTGAACGATAAGAGTGAATTGCGAGTGACCTCTCTTGAAGGCTGGAAAAATACAATCAAAACTCTTAAGAACTCTTTCGAGGCCACTCAATTCTTCCACATCTATCGGGAATTTAACAAAGAAGTTGATTCACTTTCAAAGCAAGCTTTAACGGAACCGGAAGGTTGCATCACTCTTCACCTTTGGTCTAATGGAGTAAAGGGACAGTGTCGCCTCCTCAAGGTCTATTAACTCCATTTCTCGGTCTTCCTCTTACAAATCTGAATTTCATGGCTCTTGCAGAATCAACTATTGTCTCTAGCTCGGACATATCCAGTCTCCTATTGGCTGCTCACATTTTCTGTAAAGGCTTCACTGTTTTGTAACAAGCCTTTTTGTTTGTCTTCAGAATTTTGTTGTAATTGTTGCAAAGCACTGTTTGTATCCTTTCTGGAAATGCAGAACTTTATTGGCTGTTAAGAATTATATATTTTAATATAATCCGTGAAATTTTTCTTCTGGAAAAAAAAAAAAAAAACATATGATGGCTCTTCTATTAGAAGAAAAATGCATAGGTAGGTATTAACATTGGAACAAATTTTGATTGTAGGAATATGACACTTTCTATCGAATATATCACTTTCTATGTCATAAAGTATTAACATTGGATTAGAAAAGAGTATGATATAAATCAGTAGGTATTGACATAAAACATTAATATTGGATTTGAAAAGAGTAGGATAGGAAACATTGGAACAAATTTTGATTGTAGAAATATGTCACTATGTATTTCATAAAATATTAATATTGGATATAAATTTGATTATAGCAATATGTCAATATGTTACTATCTATCTTGATAGTTTGGAATATAATATATAAATAGTATTTGTAAAGAAAGTGAAAAATTATTAAAAAATATGGTATTGATAATGGTTTTAAACATAAAAAATTAACAATAAGTATAATTTAAGTAAACGATTATTAAAAAATATGGTATTGATAATGATTTTAAATATAAAAAATTAGCAATATGTCAATATGTTACTATCTATCTTAATAGTTTGGAATATAATATATAAATAGTATTTGTAAAGAAAGTGAAAGATTATTAAAAAATATGGTATTGATAATGGTTTTAAACATAAAACATTAACAATAAGTATAATTTAAGTAAACGATTATTAAAAAATATGGTATTGATAATGGTTTTAAACATAAAAAATTAACAATAAGTATAATTTAAGTAAACGATTATTAAAAAATATGGTATTGATAATGATTTTAAATATAAAAAATTAATAAAAAGTATAATTTAAGTAGTTTTCACACAGTGTTCTCTTTGAAAATTATAATATTTAATTTTATAAAAGATAAGACATGTGCATAGTAAGTTGTCGTTTACATATATTAATGTGAGACTAATCAGATTCATTATCACTCAAAGGTTAGTAAGTATGACAAATCATATTTCTCAAATAAATTTTAATATTCAATATTTTTAACATAAAAAAATTAAAACACGTGTAATCTAAAAACTAAATATAACATAAGAAAGCAAACTTAATCCATAGGATACACGGTATAGTGGGATAGAGTGACAATAGGTGAAACAAGAGTTTTTTTAAACTAGGTATTTGTAATTGACACTCACATTTGATGATGCATTAAAAAGTATTGTAATGATGGGAATATTTTGATAGGAATAAGGAGGGAAATGTGGGCAAGGGAGGAATTTCAATTAATTTTAATAATATTAAATAATGGAATGAAAATTTTAAAGTTTAATTTATATATATTAAAGTTGAAATTTGTGTTTAAAGATAGATATTTATAATTATTATAGTCATAAATTTTAATAATATTAAATAATGGAATGAGAATTTTAAAGTTTAATTTATATATATTAAAGTTGAGATTTGTTTTTAAAGATAGAGATTTATAATTATTATAATATGATTAGTGTATATGTAATTTATATAAAAGGAAGTTTGATTAAAAAATTATTTTGTTTTTATTTTATTGTTATAAAATGTTTTAATGTTTATATAAAATGTGATGTTGAAATACAATTTGTTAATATTTAAAAACTGTATAATAAGTTAAAAAGTTTTCCATTTTTAAAGCACAATAAAGATAAATGTTCATATTACTTTTTTTTTAATAGAAAAATCATGAGTTCAATGAATGGATTCTTGGTACGATTCATTATAATCAAATTTTGAATAACAATTAGGTTTCAATAACTTAAAATTAAATTAGTGATATAATATTTAATTGGCTAAGTATGGAACATTGAGTAAAAAGTTTTGCTTGACGTACTTACTCATTGTGTGTTAAAGGATTAATGTTGGGTGGGATGGATGATGACTTGAGTAGCATTGTGTGTTAAAGGATTAATGTTGGGTGGGATGGATGATGATTTGAGTAGGTATCTATTAAGTAAAGGGTAGGGGATGCACCAAGTAAGGAAAAATAAGTGCATTGAGCAAGGGGCCTAATGCTAAGTAAAAATGTAACAAATAAAGTAAAGTCGGTTGGGTATTATTTATTGAGCAAAGTGTTCCTTGCTCAACAACATGCTAGAGGTTAATGCTCGACATACATAAAGGTGAAGAAATGACGTGGACGGTGAGTAAGGACTTGAAGTGAGCTTTGAGAAAGGAAACAAGTGTATAATTTTTTACGATAGCCAAGCAAAAGGTAAAAGAAAAATATTGAAGTATCACCCAACAAGCAAAGGAGTTTTTCTTCATGGTGAGAGGAAGTGATTACTTGATGGAAAAAGGCCAAGCATGGTGTTTTAAGTGACTGGGAAAATGCATGAAGCAACTACATAGTAGGGTAGCAAGAAAATAATGAAATTGTCAAGCGAATAGGAAATGAAGAAGTCATTGAGCAAATGATCATTAGGTAGAAGGATACCCCATTGCAAATCATGCATATCTTTATTTGGGCTCCTCAACAAATTGCAACATGAAAAGCTTGCTCTCTAACTTGAAGCATGGAGGGACATGAAACCACCGAGCATCCAACTATTGGACCAATGAGCAAGAAAACATGTATTTTCATCTATAGAGACAATTGTCTCCAAAAAGCTTGAGTGAGTTTGGTTACCATGTGGGAAGTGATGTGGCATCATTGGGAATAACATAAACATAAGACACGGTTAAATTATTGTATGGAGAAGGATGAAGGAGCGTTGAAATTTGGAGGAGAAACAATTAATACCAACTAGACATCGTGATGGAGTAGTGATCATCTTTGAATTTGTTAAGATGATCATTCAAATTGTTCCTCGGAACCATAGTATGCATCACTAATCAATTTTGACTATATCAATGAGACCATGATAAATTATTCATGAACACTATTAAGAGGTGTCATTGAACAATTTTGATATTGTCAAGGGGGATGCAATTGATTTGTTTATTTAAATAAGAAAGTAAGAGTTCCAATGGATCATTAGCAAATGCATTGTACAACAAGATTCTCAATGATAAATAGCTAAAACAATGTCTTCACTTCCTTCTTTCTTCTTTATGTATTCTAAATTTGATGTTAGACACCACAACCATCAAAACTATGGAAGCAATTAATGATATTGTAACTTGTAATGGATTTACATTTTATCCCTTAGATGTACGAGTTTAGAATAAGTTAGAGAAGTGACTTTTGAGAGTGCCTTATTACTTATTGTAAACATATTTAACTACATTCTATTATTTTCATATTATTTCTATTATAATTATATCTATGATCAATCAAGTTTATGATTTATATGCTTACTTGATTAAGTGCATGAAATTATATCTATTTATGACTAGTTTCTTTCATATGGTGTTTAATATAATATTTGACATACCTGATATATTGGGATTTATAAAAATGTTGTGCCTCGTTAAATTTCTTCATCATACATTTTAAGACCTTATATGTTAACAAAGAAGGAAGACAGGGGAGCTCTTGAAAATGAGATGATAAAGAAGCTCATAGAGGGAGAAGAGAAACTAAACCATTGAAGAAGTGTTGGTGAATTCTTATTTTGTAAGTTGAACTAAGACTTATATCGGCGAGCAGATTGGAATTTGACATTCAAAATGGATGTCATGCGCCATTTTGACTGTCAAATATGGTTAAAGTTTTCATTACACGCGCCATTTTGACTGTCAAATATGGTTAAAGTTTTTATTACATTGTCTTGGTATGATAATCTATACAATTTTCAAAACATATATTTGATGTTGCAAAAAATCTAGAAAACATCATTATAACCCGCTACCCAAATGTAGTATTGCACATAACTTTTATCAGTACCTCATCACCATATTGAACCTTATCATCCATATCAACCTCAACCATAACCATCCATGATCCACCTCATGCATAGCTTCTCTTTGTTACATTGTGCACGTGAGTGGCTTGTAACTATCTAGGTAGTCAAATAGGCTAGCTTCTATGAACAAATTTGTGTCTCTGTCACCATTTTCCCTTTACAACTCCCTCTTTTGTGTTTTTTTCCTTGCTCAGGAGTCCTGCTTTTGTTTTGTGTTTATTGAAATGAAAAAATAGTTACCTTTCACATCTTTCATTTTAGATTTTCAATACCATAAGTGGAGTTGTTGGGATTCAGAATTTTGCCATGTTTTTTTATTTAGTCAAGTATTTCTCATAAAAAAATATGTTCGTTTTTGTGGGTTTCAATCCTTCGACTTCAAGAAGCTTTCAATGTGTTTTTCCAATAGTCACATAGTAGTGTTAGAAAATCTTATAAGAAATGTGTAAGAGGTTTTGAAATGTCCAATTTTTTGAGTGGATACTTCACCCATCACATTAGCTTTTTTATCCCGGATGATGAGTAGAGTGTCCACTGGAAAAGTTGGAAGTTTCAAAACCACTTACACTCTCATAAAAACTAGAAAACACACTCGTTTGTAAAGATATCATCCAACATTTCTTGTTTGCGAAGTTTTCATTGCATTTACATTCAATCAAAGATTTCGTCATAAAAAATGATATTCACTGCTATTGATTGTGTCACTAAATTTTTGTGATGAAGGATTTGATTTTAAAACAAAACGTTTTACGATTTTCAACATAGAGTTCTAAAACGTAAAAAAGTAGAAGATACGACTGGTAAAAGTGCAACCAAATTCCAACGCTGCTGGCGGGTCAATTGTTGTGTGCGGGCTGTGAAGAAATTAGCAGCC
>SNQJ01S0089410.1:12221-23512 GCA_010110895.2 Picea sitchensis
TATTGCTCAATTAAGGACTAATTCTCATCAACTTCGTTGTGAAACAGGGCGCTGGAAAAGGCCAAAAGAAAGGTGGGAAGAACGAGTATGTATTTTGTGCTCGTCCGGAAAAGTGGAAACAGAAAAAAACATTTCATTTTAGAATGTGAGGCCCTCAAAGAATGAGGGTTGAAGAAAAGGTCACGTTTGCAAGTTGGCCACGGTAATACAAACACTGTTTTGTGAGGACGAAGAATCGGCTTCATGAATCTCTCGCCACCGACAGAGTAAACCTGTGGAGTGGGTAGGTGAGTAGTGTATCAATGTCGTGTCGAACAAAAAATCTCAATATACATGTAACAATTCCGGCAATAAGTTGTTGAGTCTCCACCCATCATAGATAGGGAGGGAAACAAAGGACATAAAACGAATGAAAGGGAAGAGGACACGTGGCATTGGGATGGGAAGGTAGTAGTTGAGGAGTAGGCGAGACAAGGGCTTCTATATGGTGGTGTGTAAGTGATAGATAGGGCTCCCTAGATGAAAGTGGAGGGAAGGGAAGGGAATGGTGGGGTTGGGTTGGGTTGGGTAAGGAAATAAAAAAAAATAGTAAATTGAATAATATTGTGTGAAAGATAAAAGATAGTGTTTTTAATAATATTGTGTGAAAAATAAAAGATAGTATTTTTAAGATAATTTGGTATAATTAACAAGGTTGTATTGCAATATACTTCATGTTGAGTTAGTTGGGAAATACATGTTGAATAATGAAACTTAATATAACTAAATGCATAAGTAATGAATATTTTTTTGTCAAAAAATAATAATTGAGAGTTGTTTGTTATTTAAAATGTATAGTGAACGTAAGCTGAATGGAACTATAATATTCATAAATATAATAAATATTATAAATATTTGACAATGGACACAATTAATTATCTTTTAACCTTATTTAACCTTAAACCTTAATCTGATGGCTATGCATTGAAGACGCTGGCATATTATTAGTCATCCTCCAAAATCAATGGATCAGATTTATTGTTCATAATTTTCTTGCATTTATCAAGGCATCCGTTAACATGTTTACTTTTTAACATTTACCTAATCACATTAAAAAATTATTGTAAGGATGTGTAATTGCCACTTTCCATTTATCAACCTAATGCAGTCAAACTTTTCATATTACCACACACAAATTACCACAAACGTTTTATATTAGAGGCATGCATTCTCAGTATAATATTGGGTGTGCTAGTAAATAATATATTAGATAATAAATATAATATAAATATAATAATGCATAATAATAAATACATAGTACACCTTTTTTATATTTATATGTGATGATTGGTGAAATTCATTGATTATGTAATTAATTCTACATATTGAAAGATGTGAAAGAAGCAATAACACTTCAATTCTATCAACCAATTAGAAATGAGAAACACACATATTTTTATTATATCAAAAAATATATATTTATTTTTCTATGTTAAACATTACATTGCATACACAAATCTATGGTCAAAAACAAATTAATGTCTTATCAATGTCACATCAAAAACAAACTCATTGCTATAGTCCCATGGCAAGGACTAATTAAGGGAACATTTAATGATTATGTAATCATGGAGTATCGCCTCAAACTTCTTTAACTTATTTTATAATAAAGTTTATGATATTTGAAGAGTGTGAATAATTGATTAATTATTATTAAAAAAATAAAATTATGTTTCCTTTAGGTAAGAGGTTACGTTTCTTTCCCAAGTTTTCATCTTTACCTTTAACCATAGAGGTAGGTTGGTGTTCATGTTGTTAATAATATTATGATATTGAATATTATTATATTTATATTATATTTATAATTATAATTATATTTATATTTATATGTATATGAAACATTTATAATTATATCTGAAAACAAATATTAAAGTTTTATAAATAATGTGAAATGTAAAATTAAAAAAATATTAAACTTTTATGAATTATGTAATATATAAAAGTTTAGTTTATGGTTAATATGAACTTTACAATATTTATTAAAGTTTTATAAATAATGTGATATGTAAAAGTTAAAGAAATATTAAAGTTTTATAAATAATGTTATATTTAAAATTTAAAAAATGTTAAACTTTTATGAATTATGCAATATGTAAAAGTTTAGTAGTTTAGTTTATGTTAATATGAACTCTATAATATCTATTAAAGTTTTATAAATAATGTGATATGTAAAAGTTAAAGAAATATTAAAGCTTTATGAATTATGTGATATGTAAAAGTTTAGTTTAGTTTATGGTTAATATGAACTTTATAATATCTATGGATTAATATGTTATTTTTGTATATAAAATGTTATTGTAAATTCATTATTATTATTTAACTAACTAAAGTAAAGGGCCTAACATAATAATAGACAACAACATTCAAAAGCATGACGTAGAGGTTTATTTTAGATAACACAATGTGGTTAAAAAACTTTAGCTTGAAATAACTTAACTTGTTTGACTCTTTTTTATTGGGTTTTATGGGAAAAAAATGGAAAGGTGTTATATGAGTTTTTATCATTGTGTAAATGACTAAATGCTACAACAATGGATCTTTTCTTTGGGTTATTGATCTAGAATTGGATCCAGGAGCTTGATGGGGCTCAGAAAGGCCTAAAAATCAAAGTTCTCAGAAAGGCCTAAAAATCAAAGTTTGCAGAATGGCTTCAAAATAGACATGTGCGTAGGCCTCGTCGATACGAACCCAACACAACTTGAATGGGCTTAAACAGATACCGTCTGCTCAAGATATGACGATCTGTTCATTTTGCCAAACAAACAAAAACAATGTTGACTGTACAGTCCATACAGTGCCACATGGCAGCTGACTGTACAGGTTGTACGACTGTACAACTGACATGGCAAGGCACAGTTGGCAGTTGAACGTACATTGACTGAGCGTACAAACTGACATATAGCAGGGTGACTAGGCGTACGGACTACTGACGTGGATAGACAAGTGGGCCAATCAGGGAGTGACACATGGCATATGTAGACAGCTGGGCGAATTGGCAAGCGACATGTGGAAGTACTCTCGGCGTATAGCACGGTGCCACTTGGCCCATACATGGGCTACCACGTGGCACCCCGTTATTGGACGTCGGTTGTAACAAAAGTTGTATGGAGCAGACGAGGTTTGAACCCGTGACCTCTATCCGGGCTAACGTCTTGGCAGGATCAGGCTAGCCATTTGCTCGTGGGTGGTCCTTGTTAAACATGGGCACAAATATTATATTAAGTTTGCATGTGTGTGTGCTCGGCGGATGTTAGGGCTGGGGCTAGGCCCCATCCCTCGGTCGTATCCCTCGACGTAAACCACTCCACATGACCGGTGTATGTGACCTCCTCTCTTTGTATATGTGGGAAGAATTGGCTCCAACCCCCGATTCTATTGGGATTGCATGTGATCGTTGAGTGGTTGCACGCGCATAGGAACAAGGCAGGGCATATGGCCGGTACCAATGCGACTAGATGTTAGCAGAGGAGGGGGTCAATGCACAGCCCCTAGGGGGTTGGCGCTTGGCCACAAGACCCATATGACTCTAAAAGAGGTGCGTGCACCCAGGCCAGAGGGGCTTAGCCCAATATTTTAGCAAAAGTGGTTTTTTAACTTTGGAATATGATTTTTCAGTGATTTTGGGAGCAGTTTTGGAGATTTTTGGCCAATATTGGGGGATATTAGGCCCTTTTTGAGGTCAAATCTTGGGGGGAAGTTGGGAGATGGTTACCAACTTTAGATCTATATAAACCAGGCCTTCTTGAGGCCATGGAGTGTAACGTCCCCAACCACCAATAGGCCTGGGCAATGCCACTACTCAGCTCTGACTTAGTTGTGATACCAAACTGTAGCATCCCCGACCCTCCACAGAGACCGGGCAATGCCACTACTGAAGAATATTCACATATAAATATAATATGCATTAAATCAAATTAACACATTTTATCATAGAGTTACTGTTACCATTTAGATTTAAATAGAATTAACAACAATTCATACATGCAACAGAACACACGATAACATTCCAGCATTATGCATAACATAAAATTAAGCAGATAAATTATACTTATCTTTCAACTGGAATAAAACCACCAACTACATGTATACCTTCCACGAACCTCCCAACCATAGACCACACTACTCATCACTCTCAGTTGTAGGTCGCCCCTGACCTGGCACTAAGCTCCATCGGGCAAGGGAATCCTAGGCTAGGAAAGGTCAATAGGAAGACACACATTTTATGAGGATGGATTCTCTCCCATGAGACACTTATGGCCAATGCTCACAGTCTCTCATTCCCCACATGCCTGTCCCACCCAAAGAGTATACACCTTCACTGTCACCAAGACAGTCCTTCGGCTGCTAAACCTCCCTTGCCTTGGGCTTCAGCAACATGCCGGACCATAATTCTTCGAGATCTATGGCAGCTACAAGACCCATTCCAGGATTTCTCACTTCCTTCGCGCACTCTCTCACCTGGAGAGAGTCGCTCACAGGCCTGCCAACCTGCCTCTCCAACCACAACCACCTCCCTCACCTGGAGAGAGTGTTGCACACAGGCCTGACAACCTGATTCTTCAGCTCCATTCCAGCACAAGGAGGACAACAATAGGGCTCAACAAGGAACAAATATCAGTAGCCAATCACACTCAACCAAGGGACTGCGTGGCCACAACAACCCACAATTATAACGCACACGCCATAGACAATTACAGTATGCTCAAGTTTCACAGAAGACAACAACCCAAACAGTTAAGCACGAACTCAAATTTGTAGTGTGGATAAATTGGGTTCACAAGACACACATGACACACGACTCAGTACATGGGTTTGCCACTATTTTTCAGGGTGGGTGACAAGGAATCAACACAGAGGTCGAACGCAGACTCAAACGGTTCAGACGAAGGATGCGTCGGCTTCTCAGGAAAACATCACAATTTTTTGGTTTCAGAGCTGCGTGAGGGTATGCAGAGATCAAATGCTCACCACCCACGGTTCAGACAACGGACGGAAAAATGGAGGACGAACCCCCATCACGGCTCAATTCTTGGGTTAAATTGCATGTGCCTGGGTCGACACATGTCTCCCATGAAGTTGCATGCACTCCATCAAGTATGCGTTCCCTAATTCAGGAACTTAGGATAAAAATATACCTTTCACACCACTTTGGAATAATAATAAATTATTATTTAAGGACTTAAGCCCTCAAGCTTAGCCCCTTTTCCAACCTTTCATCCCCCTATTCCTTACCCATACTATGGAAGCTTAGTCCCCCATCACTCTTTCTTCGTGGTCGGTCGACACGAAATGATGTTTATATATTATATTAATGATTTGCATAATTACATATACAAAATCAGGCTCCTGACCTTTAACACCTAAGCTCTCCAGCCTAATCTCCAAATAAGCCTCCTAGCTTATCATAACTCGGCTCACCAGCGTACAAAACATGTTTACAATTTATAAATACAACTAGGGCTTGTCCTTGGGGATATTACATGGAGGACATGCAGAGCAGGTTTATGCTGAAGATTTTCCAATCCAAAGCCATTTTTATGCAGGGAAGTTATTGAGGAGTGCACCTTTGCGGGCCATTTCTGGGAGCTTCGGTCATCCGATTTGAGTGTCGTTTCTTTTGTTGGGTTCTAGAGATCTTGTAGAACAAGACCAGATTAGTTTTGTAACTTTTTGGCACTATTGTGATGTACTTTTAAAGCTTCAAACAGAAATAAGAAAGCCTCATCCACTGAGACAAAGGCTCAGAGACGTAGGCGAGATTGTCGAACTCTGTTATCGCATTGGTGTTTATGGTTTGTTGTTGTTTATGCTTTATTTTAGATCTATATATGTTTATGTAGCTATAATATTTCTTCCTCTTTCATTTAGCTTCCTAAATGGTTAATAAACACATTCTTAATAACTCAACCATTGTCATGCAAAAAATCTTTTCGGATCAAGTGGTATCATAGCTAGTTGACGTTTGGATTTGAGTTTTGCATGTTAACCAGGGAGAAGCTACTTTGTGGTGAAGATGATATTGTTGAAGAGAATCCATTGATTTGGTTGAGAAAGAGAACTTCTCAAAGCGAGAGGATGGCATCGGAAGAGGGACTTTCTCAGGATGAGAAAGAGTTTCGAAAAAAATTCTTCGTTGTGTCGGAGATGATGAAGGTTTTGTATGAGGATTACTTGGAATGAAAGAGACCAGTTCTTGGTGAATCTTCAAAGGGAAAAAGTGAAGAATGAGAGGATCCTCCTCAAATTCCTCCTTCACCTCCATCTTCTTCTTCTTCTTCAAGTTCAAGTTCTAAATCCAATGCAAAGAAACATGGCCATAAACATAAGACTGAAATGCCTTTATTAAAACTTGATGTTAAATTCGAATTACCCATGTATGATGGTGAAGTTAATGCAGAGAGAATTGACAATTGGGTCAGACAGATGGAGGTTTATTGCAGTGTGCAACAAATCAAGGATGAGGCAACTCAGATCAAGTTGGCATCCCTTAGAATTCTAGGCACAACACTCATCTGGTGGCAAAGCAAGTTGCAAAATGGCACACAACAAGTGGGTAATGTATTTCCATCATGGCAAAGTTTTGTTTCTGTAGTTAGAAATAAATTCTATCTTTTGGGTTATAAAGAGAAAGCGTTAATTGAATGGAAATCTTTAAAACTAAGAAAAGGACAAACAGTGCAAGAATACACAGATGGATTTCGTAAAATGGCATTGATGTTAGATATTCCTTTACATACCCAAGAAACTCTTATCGAGTATATAGGAGGTTTACCTGCACATATTCAAAATACTGTATTCATGTTTGGACCAACATGAGGTTTCTGTTCAAGTGACATACATTGAAGCAGGGAAAACAAGGGTTGGTGTATCAGGGGAATCATCTTCAAGGAAAGAGGACAAAAGGAAGTGGCATGGCAAGAAGTCAAATCCAGTGGCAAGAAAGGAAGAGAAGCCCTCTTGCAAGCATTGCAAGAAAGCGGGGCATGATGAGGACCGTTGTTGGCAATTTCATCCCGAGTAGAGGCCAAAGTGGTTCAAGGAAAATAAAGGGAGGCAAACAGTTGCGACAACAACATGACCCACAGACTTGGGATCAGATTCAAGTGAAGAATCTAAAACCTCATTGGTTGGTATGACAGATAAAATTGGTGAAGGACTTGATTGTAGAAGTAGCTTGTTTCACATAAGGGTCATCATGTGACACACTAAGGTTCACACATTGATAGATAGTGGATCTCAATCTAACTTAATTTCTGAGGAATTGGTTAAGAAATTGGGATTACAAAAACAGATGCATCATAAGCCCTACACACTTAAATGGATAAGCAACAATTATCAAATGCACATAACCAAAGAAGGTCAAGAATATGTGGTTCATGCTCATCAATTAAAGTCAAATAAATCTCTTCAAACTATGGAACAATTAAGAAAGGTGGCTGAAGCAAGAAACACACCTATAATTGTTTCAAGTCAAGTAATCGATCTTAAGGAAGAATATGAGATGATTGTAAAATGGAAAATCAATCACAGTTTGCTTCAAGATAAGATTATGTCGTGCAAATATTACAAACATATTAGCTCATTTGCAGTCATAATTTTGATGCTATCATTAGTAATGTTGTCTACATGGATGATAGCGGCTTTAGTAAGATGTGACAGGGTACAAATGGCTAACAATATGCTGTCAATTATCATGATTGTGTTACAGTTGATCTTGATGAGACATGTGCACATGACAGAGTTCAAAGACAGAGAACCAGTCGAGTGGCCTATCCCGAGCTTGATAACTGGTCACTAACCTTTTGTGGGACCCAAAAGGTCCTTAGTGGGGAGGTGTGATCTAGAATTGGATCTAGGAGCTTGATGGGGCTCATAAAGGCCTAAAAATTAAAGTTCTCAGAATGGCTTCAAAACGGACATGTGCACAGGCCTCGTCGATACGAACTAAACACAACTTGAACGAGCTCAAACATACGTCGTATGATCCATATATGACGATCTTCTCATTTTGCCAAATAGACAAAAAAAATGCTGACTGAACAGTCCGTACAATCCGTATAGTGCCACGTGGCAGCTGACTGTACAGGCCGTACAACTGATGTGGCAAGGCACAGTTGGTAGCTAACCGTACAGTGACTGAGCATATAGACTGACACGTAGTAGGGTGACTAGGCATACAGACTGCTGACGTGGAAAGACAGGTGGGCCAATCAAAGAGTGACACGTGTCACCACTGCAAGGGTGACACGTGGCACATTCGTACGACACTTATGTGGCATGTGACGTGGCAGATGTAAACAATTGGGTGAATTGGAAAGAGACACATGGCGGTACTCTAGGTGTATGGCACAGTGCCACGTGGCCCAGACATGGGCTGACACATGGCACCCCGTAATTGGATGTCAATTGTAACAAAAGTTGTATGGAGCAGACGAGGTTTGAACCCGCGACCTCTGTCTGGGCTAATGTCTTGGCAGGGTCGGGCTAGCTAGCCGCCCGTGGGTGGTCCTTGTTAAACATGGGCACAAATATTATATTAAAGTTTGTATGTGTGTGTGCTCGACAGAGGTTAGGGCTGGGGCTAGGCCCCAACCCTCGGTCATATCCCTCGGCGTAAACCACTCCACACGACTGGTGTATGTGACCTCCTCCCTTTGTATATGTGCATGGAATTGGCTCTAGCCCCCGATTATATTGGGATTGCATGTGATCGTTGAGTGGTTTTGTGTGCATAGGAATAGGGTAGGGCATATGGCCAGTACCAATGCGACCAGGTGTTAGCAGAGGAAGGGGCCAACGCAACCCCTAGGGGGCTAACGCTTGGAAACCTGACCCATATGACCTTGAAAGAGGTGCTCGCACCCAGGCCAGAGGGGATTAGCCCAATATTTTAGCAAAAGTGGTTTTTTAACTTTGGAATATGATTTTTCAGTGATTTTTGGAGCAGTTTTGGAGGATTTTGGCCAATATTGGGGGATATTGGGCCCTTTTTGAGGCCATATCTTGGGGGGAAGTTGGGAGATGGTTACCAACTTCAGATATATATAATCCAAACCTTCTTGAGGCCATGGAGGACATTTAGAGAAGGTTTATGCTGAAGATTTTCCAAGCCAAAGCCATTTTTATGCAGGGAAGCTATTGAGGATCGCACCTTTGCGGGCCATTTCTGGGAGCTCCGATCATCCGATTTGAGTGCAGTTTATTTTGTTGGGTTCTAGAGATCTGGTAGAACAATACCATATCAAGTTTTTAACCTTTTGGCACTACTGTGATGCACTTTTAAAGCTTTGAACAAAAATAAGAAAGCCTCACCCATTGAGACAAAGGCCCGGAGACGTAGGCAAGATTGCCGAACTCCGTTATCACATTGGTGTTTATGGTTTGTTGTTGTTTATGATTTATTTAAGATATGTATATGTTTATGTGGCTTCCATATTTCTTCCTCTTTCATTTAGCTTCCTAAATGGTTAATAAACACATGCTTAATAACTCAAACATTGTTGTGTAAAAGATATTTTCGAATCAGTTACCTACAATATTACCAATTCCATGCTTTGTTAGAACTACAAACTTAATACTCTTCTCCTAAAAATCAAACAACTTCCACTATCTTCTGAATTAACCATCCAACCCATGTTGGTATGTTGTTCACCTTGAAGTAGGCCTTGAACCAATAATCAATTCTGGTCTATTTGAATTCCTTCGATCTTCAGTTACCAAAATGGTTTGACTCTTTCCTTTTTGGATTAAGTTACAAAAATTATTTTCATCCTAATAACTGTCATGTCCAAGTAACAAGCTCTCGTCAACAACTGCAACACCAACTTCTTCTCTACTGACACTCGTTCTTAAACAATTGACTACTTGTCGACAATGCTCCAAAGACATGCATCCATTACCCCATTCTATAGTTGGCAATGTGCTCATCTAGTCCATCCGACCTACTCGAGTCTCTCTAATCGATTATCTCAACTAACTATTATGTCAAAAATTCTCTGTGTTAGTTTTACTTCAAACTCACTTGATCATCAACATATTCATCAATAACCTCATCATCCTCCTCACTCATTGATAGACTACCAATCAATAATAATATGATAATCTTGTTGGTTGTTTGATTTTCAATCCCCTGGTTGGTTGACCATTTCACCACTGGCTTGGTCGACCATTGAGGTCAACTTCTTGAAGCCATGTCATAATCCATCTAAATCCATTTTGATGATACCCAGTTGTCCATAGCAACTTGTGCAAGTATCTAAATGGTCCATGAGATTTGGAGGTCGTGAATGGTGTCTTGGATTAAGGTACATCCATTGTATCTTTGTCGTTGAGGCTTTGGTTTACTAGTCCATCTATCAACAATAATCTTGTTCCTTTATCTCTATGCTCTCGAATTAATAATTAAAACCTTAATTTTCTGTAGAGCCGTTTCACTTTATTCTATTGATCCACATGAATCACCACAATAGAATGTGATAACTTGGAAACATTTTCATAATTACAAGTGATTTTGTAGTACACATAGGGAATATAATATTATATTAGGAAGTTCCAGAAATAAAAAACTTACGAATTATATAACTTACTCTCCAATTAATTCAAGGATAATTTGTGGTTTAAATAAATAAATAAATAGTTTCAAATCTACCTCCTCTTAATTTTCATATTTATTTAAGTATTATAATGTGATAAAAAATTTAACTAAAACCTTGATATACTAAACACCATTCACATACCACAATGAACTAAAATTTCACACGCCACAATGAACTAAAATTATATTTCAAACTAAACTAAACATACTGATTCTATTTTCTCTTATTCTCATGATATTTTTGGCATGATCACTTTGGACCATGACATCCTGCCTTTTGATATCTTCAAGGGTGATCCATCCTCTAAAATCAATGTCACTATTCAAGAAGTAAGATCCACATTGTTTTACTTGTTAAAATCTTGAAATTTCAAGACAACTAGTTGTTGGATTACTGAGAGGGGAGGTGAATCAATAATAGCGTAATTATAATTCTTTTTCTTCCAATTTTATATCAATGTATAATTATTATCCAATAATGAGCAGTAAGAAATAAACAATCACACACATACACAGTACACTCGTGTTTTACATGGAAACCCAAATCGGGAGAAAAACCACGGAATGCTTTTTCTTATGTCTTGAAGAATTACATTCATTGGAAGCACCAACTTCCTTTGTTTTCCAGATGCAACTGGAAGGAGGCTCCAACCCCCTA
>SNQJ01S0089411.1:6402-16622 GCA_010110895.2 Picea sitchensis
AATATGTGACTCAATAGGAAAGGCTAAATCAGAGGCATGTTAAATGGGTATAATACATGCATAATTTCACTTTTGTAATAAAGCATATTTCTGGTACTACTAACAAAGTTGTTGATGCTTTGAGCAGGAAGTGTTTGTTGTTGCAGGAGTTCAAGGTCAGGACGTTAGGCTTTGATGACATGAAGGACATGTATGCAGATGATTCAGAATTTAAGGAAGCTTATGAAGCAGCTGAGAATCCAGTTCTCAGAGACAGAAGTCAATGGATAGAGTATGTGATCCAGAATGGATTGTTGTTCAAAGGCAATCAACTGTGTATTCCAAATTTCTCCATGAGGGAGAATCTGTTAAAGGAGAAGCACAGTGGCAGATTAGCAGGACATTTTGGCCATGATAAGACATTTGAAAAGCTGAGCGAGTCATAATTTTGGCCAAGGATGTGATCAAAAGTCAAGAATTTTGTGGACAAATGCAGGATTTGCTAGCACTCGAAGGGCAGAAAACAGAATGCGGATTTTTATCATCCATTGCCCATACCTGAGAAGCCGTGGGATGAAATTAGCATGGATTTTGTATTGGGGTTGCCGAGGACACAAAGAGGTGTTGATTCAATCTTTGTGGTAGTTGACATGTTTTCTAAGATGGCACATTTTATTCCATGCCAGAAAACCAGTGATGTGACTCACATCGCAAATTTGTTTTTCAAAGAGATTGTTCGACTTCGTGGATTGCCGAAAAGCATAGTCTCAGACAGGGACACAAAATTCATAGGGAATTTATGGAGAACATTGTGGAAGAAGCTGGGGACTAATTTGATGTTTAGTTCTACTTATCATCCTCAGATGGATGGAAAAATAGAATTGGTCAACAAAACTCTAGGAGATTTGTTGAGGAGCTTGGTGACAGAGCACCATAGCAGCTGGGATAGCATATTACCGCAAGCAGAGTTTTCTTACAATGACTCAGTAAATCGGAGCACAAGAAAAATTCCATTTTAGATTGTATATGGAATGTAGCCGAGAGGAGTTTCTGAATTGAGGGATTCAGAACAGACTGATACTAGCAGTGCTAGTGCAGAAGAATTCGCAGAGGCAACGAAAGAACTTCACAGCCAGATGAAGGAGTGACTATTGAAGTCAAGTTAGGAGTACAAACGAAGAGAAGATCAGCATAGGAGACAACTTCAGTTTGAAGTTGGTGATCTAGTTCTGGCACATTTGAGGAAAGAAAGGTTCCGGAGAGGAACATACAACAAGCTGAAAATGAAGAAAATTGGACCATGTAAGATCTTGAAGAAGATGGGACAGAGTGCTTATGAAATTGAGTTACCAGATGGGATCGAAATTTCTCCGATATTTAATGTTTCGGATTTATATCCATATAAAGCTGATGAAGCAAGAGCAGAAAGTGATGAACAACCAGAAGTCCATTGGCATAAGAAGATGCCAGTTGCAGAGAAGCCACAGATGGAGCAGATACTGAATAAACGAGTGGGGAAGAAAAACAGAAGGAAAGAATATTTTGAATATTTGGTCAAATGGAAGGGTCATCCAGTTGAAGATGCCAGCTGGGAGACTGAAGTAGAGATTTGGAAGCATCGAAATACCATGCAGGAGCTCATGGATAGGAGCCGATGCAAATTTTCAAGTGAGGGAGTATGATGCAGGAGCAACCCTCACGACAAGAAAAACCAACGTGGAAGCAAAAGAAAGCTGGAAGACGTCCAGCGCAAGTTTTTGAATTTTTTAATTTTCCCTTGAAGTTGATGCGCTGAACATAAATGAGAGCATTTAATTTGGCACCTTGGTAAAAATGTAATCAGACCTCGAGCCATACGCTCTCGTCTGAGATAGGCAGAGGCATTTATAGTAGTAGTTGCAGGTAGATAGAATTGAATTCTTAGATTAGACAATTATAGAAGAAAGAGGGAAAACCGGGATATAGACACCCTCATTTGTATCATTGTAACAATTAACAGAAGTAAGAAGAATCTAGAGAGCATAGGAGAATAGCAGAGGGTTGTGGAAGAACACCCATGTATAGATCTTGAATTAATAAGAGAAGTTGACTCAGATTCATGGTTGTTGTGTTATTCTCTGTGTATGTGTGCTAAATGCTCTGCTTATGAATATTTCTTTCTGTTATGCATTGTTGTTATGCTGTGCGTATGATTTCATGTGTTAAGATTGAAATCTGAGAGGAAGTGAGGTGAGGTACAATTGTTTTTTCTTTTGAGCAAGGATTCCTGCAAGGAGTGCAGTTGAAGTCGTCCGCAAGGGGAGTGCATTGACAGAAGGCTCAGAGAGATAGCTTTTGTTCTCATTCGTCGCGAAGGTGCAGTTAGACGTAGAGCCGTGCAAGGAGTGCGCAGGCTAAGAGAGTCTCGGTCGTGAAACTGAGCAGAAGCTATGGAGGACTGCTGCTAGGGGCATACGTAGAGTCAAAGGAAGCTCGAACGGTTGAAGTGTTCATAGGATTGTTGTAAGGAGTGCATGTAAGGAACCTCGTTGAGGTTGAAGAAGTTTAGCAAAGCTCAGGAAGGATAGGCCTCTGAGTCGTTGAAGATCAGCATAGATAAGTGTGACTAGAAGTCGCATCAAGTTGCTGTCAGAAGTCAGGAAGAAGTGTCGCAGGTTGGCGAAGCGACGAAGGAGTCTCGTGGAGAGATACACTTTTCTCATTTCGTGGGTTATACAAGGAGGAACGGACGGTCGAAATCCTCTGAGGAGATTTCGCGAAGTTCCGAGGATCGTCAGATCTTGCAAACGTGCAAGGAGGTTACGGCAAGAAGATTTCGAAGAGGTTAAAGCTCAGGAGAGGCAGAGCCGTCGATTCAGAGTCACGGAAGCCGTCATATCTACACGTGGTATCGTGTATCGGGGAATCGTGAGTTGAAGCCCCTAAGGTTGTGCATCCAAAGCAACGATATTGCAAGACGCGATATCCCTATAAGATCAGAGCCGTTTGTTGTGGAGGACACGTGTAGGGAGATTCTTTCATCTCGCAGACTCGGACATTGGAGGATAGAAGGGGAAGTCCTTCAGCTTCGCGAGTGGAAAAGTGGTGAGAAGGCTGAGAGTTGTCCATCTGAGAAGGACAGGTGGCAGAAATCAGTGATCTCGCGAACTCGAGAGTTCACAGGTTGAAAACCCAAGTATTGGGTATTCCAAGTGACGAAGCGGTGAGGTGGCGACAGGCTAGGAGCCATCCATCTGAGAAGGATAGGTGGCAGAGATCTAAGGATCTCATGAATTCGGGAGTTCGCAGGGTGAGACCCCAAACTTTGGATACTCTAAGTCACGAGTACATGAGTAGCAAGAGAAGGGTAGTCATTGCATCCAGATTTCAGGAGGACCATTGGATCCACACGTGGAATCGTGTATCAGAGTCTCGTAAGAAAAGGCCCGAGAGTTTGGCTACAGGGATCGCGAGATTGCGAGAGGCAATATCCTGACAGCTGGAGGATAGTGTGAGCCATAGCAGAGTCGGCGAGTGGATTACAGGTGGCACGAAGCCCTCGGGATCTCGCCACGAGAAGTCCCGAAGTATTGGTGTTAGGATTTGCGAGTCGCAAAGTGCCGAGAGCAAGGTTCGCATGGATGCGTGGCAGAGCATAACGTGGGACCACATGGTCAATGGGTAGACACGCGTTGCCTGCTGATAGAAGTCAACATTCCGTTGAATTCTCGCATCTCTGGGATTCACGGAATAGGGGGTTGAAATCTCGACGGTTCAACTGGAGAGGTGGCGAGTAGTGAAATCCTTCAAGAAGGAGTCAGCTTGGCATTGACCTATCCCGTCTCGAAGGATCGCAACGGGAAGGCACGAGAGTTCAACTTGCAAACTCACGAAGGTGTGAGTTGTGAGAGGCTCTAACATTAAGCCTAGCCCATGGTTGCATGTGGTGAGGGTGCTAACAAGGAAAAGATTTATACCCATATCGCCAGATCGGGTATCGCAAGACTAGAAAGGAAGGGTAGGAGGCTTTGAGTCACGAACTCGCAAGATAGCAAGATTTAGCTGATCTCTTGGTAGTAAAGGGGAGACCTCGGGAAAAGATTTCTGTGGGTGCAGATTTCTCGATAGGGAAATAGAAGGACCTTGGAGTTCTTCGGGCGAGAAGGAAGAAGATCCTGTGAGAGCGGACGTGCCCGTGGTTGGGGCGCCTGCATCAAGTGGTATCAGAGCATAGAAAAGCTTCTTTGCTTTCTGTAGCAGAGGACAAGGAGAATTCACCATGCCACCAAGGAGAAGAGGTAGACAATCACCCGATCGAGAGGAGGAAAGAGAAATGTCCATCGAAAGAGGTAGGCAAGCGCAGAATCCAGACCGGGAGAGAGGAATGCGAAATCTTCGTGCCAGAATGGAGGACATGGAGATAAGAGAAAGGCGAAGTGTTGATGTAGGAGATATCAGTGAATCCGAGGATGAAGGTGATGTTGGACATGAAGAAGGAGAAATCTCAGTGGAAGATGCAGCCAATGAGCGTTTAATTAAGGCTATCGCTCGGATGAGTTCGAAAACAAAAATGGATACTTCAGCTTATGAAGGAAATCTGGATGTGGAAGAGATGCTAGATTGGATTAGAGCTCTTGACACTTACTTCGATTATGAAGATATCGAAGATGATAAGAAGTTAAGACATGCCATCACAAGATTAAAAGGACATGAATCATTATGGTGGGATGAACTGCAAGCTGATAGGCGTTGCCAAGGCAAGCAGAAAATTAGGAGCTGGGACAGGATGATTGCAAATATGAAGGCAAAATTTATTCCCAGGGACTATCAAATTTCTTTGTTCAGGAGGATGCAAAACCTAAGACAGAAGCTAATGATAGTGAAGGAGTGTACTGAAGAATTTTACAGGTTGAATATCAGAGCAGGTCATCGTGAAAGCAATGACGAAAAGGTGTCCAGGTATATGAATGGCCTGAGGTATGAAATTTAGGATGAACTAAATATGGCAACCATCCGAACGCTGGAGGATGCTTACCAATTGGCTCTGAAAGCTGAGGAGAAGCTGAGCCATAAACAAAGTCAGAGGGGCAGAGGCAGAAGTCAGCCCAAAGGAAAATTGGTTGCCCAAGATAAATACCAGAAGCCCAAGGATGACTAGAAGAAACCTCAGACTCAGACAAAAAGAGGTGGAACCTCACAGAGAAGGCCATATGTTGAGCAGCGAGGAAAACAAACTAAGAAAAGAGGAGGATATGTTGATAATGATAGGTTTCCTCGTACCAAAAGTAGAGGAAGAGGAAGAGGTGGAGTAATCACATGCTTCACATGTGGAAAAAATGGGCACAAGTCATTCGAGTGTCTGGAGAAAAAGAAAGAAATCGGAGAGACTCACATCGCCGAGGCACAGAGGCGAGATGTTGAGGTAGAGTACGCTGAAGGTGGAAGATTGTTGTTGATGCGAAAAGTCCTTTTGACACCAGAAAAGGAGATGGAGAACTCAGCACAGAGGAACGGTATTTTTAGGACTGCTTGCAAGACCAAGGATAGAGTGTGCAAGGTCATTGTGGATAGTGGAAGCACCAATAATCTCGTTTCAACCGAGATGGTAGAAAAGATAGAGCTAGAGACAACTGATCACCTGAATCCATACAAAGTTTCATGGCTACAGAAGGGACATCAGGTAAATGTCACTAAATAGTGCTTAGTTGACATAAAGATACGAGGTTATAATGATAAAATTTTATGTGATGTCATTACTATGGATGTTTGTCATTTATTGTTGGGTAGACCATGGAAATATGATAGAAATGTAATTCATGATGGGAGGAAGAATACATATACCCTGGAAAAGAATGGGAGAACTCATATGTTGTGTCCAATTGAAGATAAAGAGGTGAAGCTGGAGCTAACCAACACAGTACTTCTCATGAGTGGGAAAGAGCTTCTTACAGAAGTTAAGAAGAAGGAGGGTCCACAATTCTTTGTGGTCAGAAAACTGAGAATTGTTCTGACTAGCACAAGAGTGGACGATTTACCAGGAGAAGTTCAGGAACTGCTGGAAGATTTTATTGATATTGTAGTGGATGAATTACCTCGTTCGTTGCCACCAATGACGAGCATTAGTCACCATATAGACCTCATACCAGGAGTGAGTTTCTCGAACAAAGCCGCGTACAAATTGATGCCACAAGAGAATGAAGAGATTAAAAGACAGGTCCAGGAGTTGTTGGACAAAGGCTTGGTTAGGGAAAGCTTGAGTCCATCTGCTGTTCCAACAATACTCAGTCCAAAGAAAGACGGAGGCTAGAGGATGTGAACTGATTCAAGAGCCATTAACAAGATAACTATCAGGTATAGATTCCCATTGCCAAGAATGGATGATCTGATGGATTGCTTAAGTGGAGCAAATTTTTTTTCAAAGATAGATTTGAAGAGTGGATATCACCAGATTCGTATGAGGGAAGGTGATGAGTGGAAAACAACATTCAAGAAAAACGAAGGTTTGTATGAATGGCTTGTCATGCCGTTTGGTTTGACAAATGTGTCGAGTACCTTTATGATTTTGATGAATGAAGTCCTGAAGGAGTTCATCGGGAAATTTTTCATTGTGTATCTAGATGACATATTGGTTTTCAGCAAGACAAAGGCTGATCATTTGAAGCATTTGGCTATCGTGATGAAGAGATTACAGCAAGAGAAGTTGCAGATAAACATGAAGAAATCCTCGTTTATGAAGACAAAGCTCATTTATTTGGGGTTTATTATATCTGCAAATGAGTTGAGGATGGATCCAGATAAGGTGGAGGTAATCAAGAATTGGCCATCACCGAGGAATGTATTTGAGGTGAGAAGTTTTCATGGACTGGCTAGTTTCTACTGAAAATTCATCAGGAATTTCAGTGGAATTAGTGCAGCAATGATGGATACAGTGAAGAAAAGACATAAATCTTTTCACTAGACTGAAGAGGCTGAGAAGAGTTTCAATTTATTGAAACAAAATATTACAAAGCAACCAGTTGTGGTGTTGTCAGATTTTCAAAAGACATTCCAGGTGAAATGTGATGCAAGCGGGTTTGCCATAGGAGCGGTCTTGAGTCAGGAGGACAGACCGATTGCATATTTCAGCGAGAAGATGAATGAGGCAAAGGGGAAATACTTCACGTATGATAAGGAATTCTATGCCATCATACAGACATTGAAGAAATGGAGGCACTATTTGATTCCAAAGGAATTTGTTTTATATAGTGATAACCATGCATTACAATATGTGACTCAACAAGAAAGGTTGAATCAGAGGCATGTTAGATGGGTAGAATACATGCAGAATTTCACTTTTGTAATAAAGCATATTTCTGGTACTGCTAACAAAGTTGTTGATGCTTTGAGCAGGAAGTGTTTGTTGTTGCAGGAGTTCAAGGTCAGGACGTTAGGCTTTGATGACATGAAGGACATGTATGCAGATGATTCAGACTTTAAGGAAACTTATGAAGCAGCTAAGAATCCAGTTCTTAGATACAGAAGTTAGTGGATAAAGTATGTGATCCAGGACGGATTGGTGTTCAAAGGCAATCAACTGTGTATTCCAAATTGCTCCATGAGGGAGAATCTGTTAAAGGAGAAGCACAATGGTGGATTAGCAGGACATTTTGGCCATGATAAGACATTTGCAAAGCTGAGCGAGTCATACTTTTGGCCAGGGATGTGGTCAGAAGTCAAGAAGTTTGTGGACAGATGCAGGATTTGCCAGCACTCGAAGGGCAGAAAGCAGAATGCGGGTTTTTATCATCCATTGCCCATACCTGAGAAGCCGTGGGATGAAATTGCATGGATTTTGTATTGGGGTTGCCGAGGACACAAAGAGGTGTTGATTCAATCTTTGTGGTAGTTGAAAAGTTTTCTAAGATGGAACATTTTATTCCATTCCATAAAACCAGCGATGTGACTCACATCGCAAATTTGTTTTTCAAAGAGATCGTTCGACTTCATGGATTCCCGAAAAGCATAGTCTCGGACAGGGACACAAAATTCATAGGGAATTTCTGGAGAACATTGTGGAAGAAGCTGGGGACTAATTTGATGTTTAGTTTTTCTTATCATCCTCAAACGGATGGACAAACAAAAGTGGTCAACAGAAGTCTGGGAGATTTGTTGAGGAGCTTGGTGATAGAGCACCATAGCAGCTGGGATAGCATATTACCACAAGCAGAGTTTGCTTACAATGACTCAGTAAATCGAAGCACAAGAAAAATTCCATTTCAGATTGTATGTGGAATGCAGCTGAGAGGAGTTTCTAAATTGAGGGATTCAAAACAGGCCGATACTAGCAGTGCTAGTGCAGGAGAATTCACAGAGGCGTTAAAAGAACTTCATAGCCAGGTGAAGGAGCGACTATTGAAGTCAAGTTAGGAGTACAAACGTAGAGCAGATCAGCATAGGAGACAACTTTAGTTTGAAGTTGGTGATCTAGTTCTGGCACATTTGAGGAAAGAAAGGTTCCCGAGAGGAACATACAACAAGATGAAAATGAAGAAAATTGGACCATGTAAGATCTTGAAGAAGATGGGACAGAATGCTTATGAAATTGAGTTGCCAGATGGGATCAGAATTTCTCCGATATTTAATGTTTCGGATTTATATCCATATAAAGCTGATGAAGCAAGAGAAGATAGTGATGAACAACCAAAAGTCTAGTGACAGAAGCAGATGCCAGTTGCAGAGAAGGCACAGATGGAGCAGATACTGAATAAACAAGTGGGAAAGAAAACCAGAAGGAAATAATATTTTGAATATTTGGTCAAATGGAAGGGTCATCTAGTTGAAGATGCCAGCTGGGAGACTGAAGCAGAGATTTGGAAGCGTGGAAAAATCATGCAGGAGCTCATGGACAGGAGCCCATGAAAATTTTCAAGCAAGGGATTATGATGCAGGAGGATCCCTCATGACAAGAAAAACCAACGTGGAAGCAGAAGACAGTTGGAAGACGTCCAACGCAATTTTTTGAATTTTTGAATTTTCCCTTGAAGTTGATGCGCTGAACATAAATGAGAGCATTTAATTTGGTGCCTTTGTAAAAATGTAATCAGACCTCGGGCCATACGCTCTCGTCTGAGATAGGCAGAGGCATTTATAGTAGTAGTTGCAGGTAGATATAATTAAATTCTTAGATTAGAAAATTCTAGAAGAAAGAGGGAAAACCGGGATATAGACACCCTCATTTGTATCATTGTAACAATTAACAGGAGTAAAAAGAATCTAGAGATCATAGGAGAATAGCAGAGGGTTGTGGAAGAACACCCATATATAGATCTTGATTTAATAGAAGAAGTTGATTCAGATTCATGGTTGTTGTGTTATTCTCTGTGTATGTGAGTTAAATGCTCTGCTTATGAATATTTCTTCCTATTATGCATTGTTGTTATGCTGTGCATATGATTTCATGTGTTAAGATTGAAATCTGAGAGGAAGTGAGGTGAGTTACAATTGTTTTTTCTTTTGAGAAAGGATTCCTGCAAGGAGTGCAGTTGAAGTCGTCTGCAAGGGGAGTGCATTGACAGAAGGCTCAGAGAGATAGATTTTGTTCTCATTCATCGCGAAGGTGCAGTTAGACGTAGAGTCATGCAAGGAGTGCGCAGGATAAGAGAGTCTCAGTCGTGAAACTGAGCAGAAGTTGTGGAGGAATGTTGTTAGGGGCATATCTAGAGTCAAAGGAAGCTCGAACGGTTAAAGTGTTCGCAGGATTTCCACAAGGAGTGCATGCAAGGAACCTCATTGAGGTTGAATAAGTTTAGCAAAGCTCAGGAAGGATAGGGATCTGAGTCGCTGAAGATCAGCGTAGATAAGTGTGACTGGAAGTTGCAGGAAGCTGCTGTCAGAAGTCAGGAAGAAGTGTTGCAGGTTGGCGAAGCGGCGAAGGAGTCTCATGGAGAGATACACTTTTCTCATTTTGTGGGTTATACAAGGAGGAACGGATGGTCAAAATCCTCTGAGGATATTTCATGAAGTTATGAGGATCGTCAGATCTTGCAGAGGTGCAAGGAGGTGATGGCGAGAAGATTCTGAAGAGGTTAAATCTCAGGAGAGGTAGAGCCGTCGATTCAAAGTCACGAAAGTCGTCAGATCTGTTGTTCCTGAGTCTGTACTAAGGCTTAAAGTACAGTGTCAAGGCATCCGAAAATATGATAATAGTTGATAGAGGTTTTCGCTAACCTTGGTATGGGAAGCTAATGAAGATTCCTGCGTTCACGTTGTCTTGCTTCCAACTG
>SNQJ01S0089411.1:16632-49855 GCA_010110895.2 Picea sitchensis
AACCTGCACTAATAGAGAGCATTGTAATTTCAAGGATATATTGACTTTCATAATTTAAAAAATATATAAAATTCATATTATAAATTTTGAAAAAATACACCGCACTAGAACAATGGGTTCTCTACAATCATACAAATTTTTGGAAGGAAATTTAGTCATTAAGGTACTCAACACTTGCACTCACAGAGACATATACCTTGTATTTTTCTAGAAAAATAACATACCACTATTATAAAAACTCAAATTTCACATAGTTATTCACAATTTCTATAAATACAAATATTCAAATTATTGTAAAAGTACCTTGAATAATCCCTCCAAGTTAACATATTATTGTTTTTCCATGTTTTCATTGCCACTAACACCTTATGAGAGACCATCATTATCTTGCACTCATCCTTTATCTCTCTTTATATATATATATATATATATATTTCTATTTGTATCTATATTTGACTTGTATATATTATTATTATTATTATTTATAATTATCATTTTTTTAAGACAACATATGATGATTCAAGGGTTACCCACATGACACATCTCTGGGATGTAGAAACACATTTATGGGAATAATATAAAATCACCAATCCATTTTCATTTTAAGAGAGTTCACATTTCTTCTCCCCATACATTTAAGCCATTTATCCCCCAAATTCATACAATAGCTCTAATGGTATATGACATGGAAAAATTAGTTCCATCAATGTTAAATATTCCTCCACTTGTAATAGTTAATCATAATAGTGTGGTTTATTAAATGTTATGGAAGACATATTGGTTTACATATTCTTGTGCATATTATTTATATTACAACCATGTGTCATATTGTAGAGTTTTACTTAAATTTGGATAAAGTAGGTCTTACATTAATAGTAGAAATTGGTAATGAGTCAAATAGTATGGTATTAGACTTCAAATATATTGGTTATGCATATTATATATACTCCTTGATTTTGATTTTAGGTTGATAGCATTATAGATGGTGTAATGAACCCCGCCGTTACGACACAATGACGCGAACAAGTAGAATTATTATTATTTTTTTAATCTAAAACCTTTTTTTTAAGAAAAACTGTGAAGTGTCCTTGTATTTTGGTAAGATATATCAATGAGTAAGTAAGGATGACATGGATAACCCATTTCATTCCCTCTTCAAAGAAGTACAGGACTATTCAAAAATAATTGGGTACCATGGACAATCTGGGATCCAATGTAGCATCATCGATCTCCTTAATGGAATTGGAGTGCACATTTTGTTTTTCTTCATAATCTTGGCTCAAATGCTCCACTCCTTCCACAATGAAAGGGATCCTGTTAGCACTAAGAGTCACCCTCATATTGTGAGAGGATAAGCCCAGTACCCATTAGAATGTTCTATGGATTTTGGTTTTATGAGTGGAGGTCAAATGGACAAAACTCAGTAGAAGAATGATTTTAACACAGAAACTAGACAAGCAATGTACATGGAAGTGAGAGCCTCATTAACTTCAGTTAGTGATTTGAGTTTAAGTATGAGTAGAAACAGGAATTAGTGAGAGAGGTGAACAATACTGCTATGGGCGTCTGACTTTCAAGAAGCTTGGGGAAGTAAAACTCAGGCTCAAGAGAACTCTTGAACTCAAGTTTTAGACACTGAAATATGTCAGAGCAACATAATAATCAAACCTACATTTTCCTGCAACTACAACAACTCGAATGGATCCTCCAGGCCCCAGCCTCTCAGCCTAAGTGGAAATAATATAATAGGGAATCTGACTAAAACTAGTCACGACACTACTGTAATCAAACCTACATTACAATAGAATCACAACCCTTGACTGGATCCTCCATGCCCAAGTGTTTCAACACAATTCAAACAAAGAGATGAAAGAAGTTGAATTCTATTAATGTGAAAGTCTCAAATTTGATACATAACCAGATAATAGTTCTGGCATCAAAATATTACAAAATAGGGAGCTCTGCTCAACCAGTTAACCACCCTAACAAAATATTACATTGAGCTATTTATACTCAGACTCCTTTACAACTACTAGAAGTGAGATCTGATCTAACCATCTTGTCTAAAGATTTCAATCTCAGTACTTCTCTGTCAGACTGTGCGTAAATCTTCCTCGGGATGACAGTTTTGACCCTCTTGATAGAGCTCTCTATGCCTTCTATTTATGGATTGAGCTGATGTTTCAACTATAAGCCTGTGTCCATTAATTGATATCTCCTCAGGATCGAGACCAAGCTAGATAACTAGGGGATGGTCAATTTATGCGATTAAATACGATGTTGAATGAGCATACGGATTTGGGGCCATTGGTCTAATTGAGAATTTTTACCGGGATAGTTCTACTATTTTAGTGTCGCTATTGAAGTTTTATCCGTCCACTAAATTTGGGATACATCAGAACTCACATGGAGACGACACCAAAATTGGCGTTTAACAGCCCTGGATACGAAGCAGTGGATGTGCACCATGTATCTTTGGCCCCTTTTCAACATGACCTTGAGTTGAGACCCAACACTTATCCCACATGGCTTGTCAGGATTTCATGCTTCAGGAGTGTTCACATCAACCGACTCTAGATTTCATGATACCCGAATCGACAAAAATACTTTACTTAGATCGACGATCAGATCTACTTCAGAGTCAATGGCTATGATTGCCTCTTTGAAAATCAGAATCGACCATCTCTATGCAATGGGCACTAGCCCGTCTTCCCAGGCCCGCCTCTCACATAACCTTGGGCTATGATCATGAGCTTATCTCCTTAGGTGCTTCAGTCTTTGTACTTCAGATGCTTTGAATACAACTCCTGCCAATTCTTCCGAATTTCGAACCGTGAATTGTCTTCACACACAGAGATCAAAGGTCATCCCTGACCAATGATCAACGGCTTAGATAATACCCCATTTCCACTTCGAAACTTCGAGTTTCATCCCTTTTAACAACAGCTTCACCGTTTTCTCCCGAATCGCGAACCCTGAAATCTTCCTTATCAACCATGAGTGAAAAACCTATGAATGGTTGCGGAAAAGAAGGAGACAGAGCATGGATGCAGAATTGGGTATTCATAGAAAATGCATATGAATCCTTGAAAAATTCATGTAATAACATTTGGCTCCACAAGGGATGGCATGCTCCCTGTGATCTTCCAAGAACGCACAGTTTTTGTGCCTTAGCTTTGGGTTATGGAGTCTCTTATTCCAATAAAACAAAACGGAAGTGGTATTTACAATGGTGGAACACTGATTACGGATTAAACAATTTTTTTTTTTCAAAAAGTGCCCATTGACAGGGCCACCAAAATCTTTGGACTCCTCCAAGTTCTATAATTTATAAGTGTTGTTTGAAAATATCTCAGAAATCTTGAAGGCGCCAAACCACAATGCTTCAAATTTACCATGTTTTCCTTTGTCTTTCTTGGGGGCATCCCACTTGAGCACCAGATTCCCCAACTGAAAATTTTCCTTGCTTTCCCTCTTTTTGAAGGCTCGTTTTATTTTCTGTTGATGATCCTACGTTTTGTCAAGCAACTTCTCCCTGGTCTACTATACTTCTACCAGCTGCAGTATCCTCCCGACCATATCATCAGGTTCTCCTTGGTAGTCTTGGAGCAATTTTACCATAGGAATGGAAAGCTGAGTAGGAAAAATATCATCAACCCCATACACAAGATGAAAAGGGGAAATGCCAAGTGACCTCTTTGTTGTAATTCTATCAGCCCATAAGGAAAATTTTAGCTTTGAATCCTAGGCTTTCTTGTTGTCTTCTAAATTTTTTTTGATGATATTTATGAGACTTTTGTTAGAGGACTCTGCTAAACCATTTCCCTAAGGGTAGTAGGGAGTGTAATGGATCAATGTAATCCCATACTGGTCACAGAAATTAATAAATGGATCAGCTCTAAAAGAAGCAACATTATCTGTAACAATCCTATTTGGACAACCAAATCTAGACATGATATCTTCGAGGAAGCTTATGATCACCTTGTGAGAGGCACTGCTTGTAGGCATGTATTATATCCATTTGGTAAAATAATTAGTGGCGGTAAAACTCCACATGTGATGACCGCTTCAGGTTTGGTGGATCTATACAATGAACTCAAGACCCCACTGTTGAAAAGGTCCATAAACCATTATGAGTTTCAAAGGCAAAGATTTGAGTTTTTTTATTTCCAACAAACTTTTGACACTTGACACAAGCTCTGACCTTTCCACAAACATCATAAAACAGGTTGGGCCAAAAATACCCATCCTTGAGGATCTTATAAGCTATGGTCCTCCAAATATGATTCCCCCCACATGAGTTGTCATGAGAATCAGTCATAGCTCTTTGGGCCTCTTGTGGATCCAAGCATCTCAGTACAACACCCAGAGGGTCTTTCTAGTACAAAACCTAATCGATGAGACAATATTTGACTGCTTTGATTTTCAAAGCTCTCACCTTGTTCTTGTCCAAACCATCAGGAGGCCTCAACCTTTACAGAAAATATATGATGTCTTTATACTAGGTGCATTCTGCTAGGTTGAGGTTGACATGAGGGTTTTTGTCAGCGATCTCATTTTTCTTATTTTTTGAGTCTCTGTTCATGAAATTAACCCCCAACGCCTTGCAATTTGATTCGGCCAGTAACCTGGTTAAACCTTGGCCTTTCACCAATTTGGTGGGTTTTATTTCCAGGTCAAACTCCAAAATTTTGGCAATATATTTGCTTCTCCTCCCATCTATATCAGGCTGGATCAAGATCTATTTTATTGAGGTTGACGGGACATATACATTGATCTTTGAATGCAGGACACAAATTTTGAAATCCTTAAGGGCTTTGACCAAAGCATATGCCTTCTTCCCCATTATATCGTATCTCATCTCAACATCCCTCAATGATCTGATGAAAAAGGAAATAGGCTTCTCCAACCCCTTTGTATTTTTCTGTAGAAAAACAACAACCAATGTATCATATGAGGCACAATAAAAAATCATAAATTATTTAGAATAGTCAGGGATGATGAGCATAGGTGATTTAGTCAAAGCATTCTTGATTTGGTCGAAAGAATTTCCAACAATCCACTTCACTTCGTTCCCCCTTTTAAGCATGGTTGTAATGTGCTTGACCAACTCAACACAATTATAAATGAACCTACTCAAAAAGTTGATTTTACCCAAGAAAGACTGAACCTCTTTCTTAGATCTGGGAAAATATAATGCTTGGATGGCCTCTACTCTACTTGGATCAATTCTCACCCCTTCAACTGACACAATATGCCCCAACAATTTTCCCTCTTTCATAGCAAATAAAGATTTCTTAGGATTGAGGGAGAGACCAAACCTCCTGCACTTCAGGAATATTTTCTTCAAATGATGATAGTGCTCTTTATCATACCTCGAGAATTCTGTAATGTCATCCAGGTAGATGACTAAAAACTTGCCTTTTTCTCCAATGAAGGCAATGTCGATGGCTTGCTGGAAGGTTGGTCTTGCATTCATCAATCCAAAAGGAATTTTAGCATACATGAATGTGCCCCAAGGAGTAGTGAAAGTTGTCTTCTCTCTATATTCAGGAAGGACATAGATCTAATTGTATCCGGAGAAGCCATAAATCATAGACATCCTGGATGAACTGGTCACTTTCTATAGAATGTGCTCCATCTTCGGCAAGGGGTTGTTATCCTTTTTGGAGATCCTATTCAAATTTCAGAAGTCTACACATAATCTGATTTCTCCATTATTCTTCCTCAGAGGGACCAAATTAGCCACCCATTTTGAAAATCTCAAGGGGATGATGATCTAGGCATCCAACAATTTCTTTACTTCCCTTTCCATGATAGGCAGCAACAAGGGGTTTATCTGTCTGAGTTTCTTCCTGAAAGTTCTGGCCTCTTATTTCAAAGGGATCATATGCTCAATGATGCTGGTGTCATATGTCCTTAAGTTTTCATATTTTGAATCAAAAACATCAGAAAACTCCCTTAAAATCTTGACATACTCGACCCTTTTCTACTCTGACAGACTGTTAGACAGCTTGACATCCCTGGGATCCTCCTCTATTCCTAAATTACATTCAGTCACATCAGCCTCTTCAGTTGAGCCTTTTACCTTTACAACAGCATCATTCCTGTCAAACAATCTCTCCAAAGGGACAAGTCCCTTTGGAATATGGTTACCTAGAAACTGAACAATATGATGATCAATAATTTTATTCAGAAAAGCATCAACATGAGGGCTTTCTCCAGTATCTTGATCCTGATCAATATGAAAATCAGAAAATTCATCCATAGTCTCAAGAAACTTTTTAATCTCAAGATCATCCTCGAATACCTTCCAATACTTGACATTGTCAGGAATCGAGGGTCTGTATTTTACTTCCACTTCATATTTGAGCTTTGGGGGCAAAGGGACCCCGAAATTACATGTTGAGACAACCAATGGATCTTCCATAGAGTTTTCCCCTCTTGGAACAAATGACATATTAAAAACCAAGAAGAAACTATCAACTATATCCCATACTTTATTTATGTAGGCCCTCAATCTAGGGTGCTTAGCCTAATACGGATTTCTAACCTGATGTACAATTAACTCAACATCTCCAAATATTTCTAGCTCCTTAATCATCATGTCTTTGGCAGATCTCAAACCTAAGACAAGAGCCTCATATTCTGCCACATTGTTTGTTGTTTCAAATTCAATCTTAAAAGACAAAGATATGATCTCTTGGGTGGGGTAATGAAAACTACCCCAGCCCCATCACTTTCCTTGGAAGAGGCTCAATCAAAAATCATTTTCCAAACAGACACATTTGAAGGAGGATATTCACGGGAAGTAACTTTCTGCTTTCTGATTTCAATAGGCACTTGAGGACCATCAGTGAGTTGCAACATATTGGTTCCCACATCATTGTCTACTGCAAAAGTGGGGTGATTGGTTATATTCACTTCATCACTGATGATGTAAGAAAGTTGTGCTTCCTTGTAAATCTTTCTCTATTCACCTCCAAACACAGGGATAGTGGCATATGAGAGATGCATCTGCAAGGTTCCCCCCAGTATTTTAATCCAATATCTAGACAAGAGAATCCCAAACTTAGGGGTAACAACAACCACTACAATATCCATGACCACACTTTTCATTGGCAACTGAAACAAGGAAACAAGCAAGTATTTAATAACCCTGAGGCACTTCACCTTCCTGGAGTCAAATGAGTATAGGTCATGATAAGTCTTTGTGACCTCTAACCCGAGTTCCTCCATGAAAATATTAGGCATAATATTGTGACATGCCCCTGACTCCATCAAGCAGTTGTGAAACACCTTATCATGGATGTTCAATGAGGTATAGAAAGGAGGAGAGAAGTCATCTGTATCCTCTACCAAAGGTCCTAGTATGGTAGTAGGATTTTCAACTTGGAGGTTGCCTGAATATATGGAATAAGATGAAGGATTAGGTTGCAACACTTTGGAGAGGTACCTTTTGAAATATTCATGTTTGACTAGCTCCAAGAAAGGCAAATGAATTTTTATCTTTTGAATCTCATTCTCGAAACTAAAAGGGGGGTGAGGCTTCATAATTTCCTTTACTTATGGGACAGGGGTCTTAATCACTTCTTGGGGTTTATGTACCTCTTTTTCCTTGCTTCCAGCTACCCCCTTTCTAATAGGATCATCTGCTTGACTGGGCTGATCAGGAATATCAAGCTTCCCTTCCTTCTTCTTGGACCTGATGTTATATCTGTTTGGGTTGTCTTTGGTCCTTTATCCTTTGCTCATCTCATTTAGATGGCTATCCATGAGGGACTCTTCATATACAGACCAAGTTAAATGATGGGACGAAGAGGTGTCACCAAGACAATGAATCTCAGGATCAGTCTCTTCTTCCTCTCCTCCCGCATCAATAACTAGGTTATTTTGGAGAGGGGCTTGTATCTTTTTATCATCCCTATCCCTATTTCTTTGATCCCTCTGGATGATCTGAGGGTCATTATTGGGTCTCCTGAAATTACCCCTGTTATCATCATTTTGGGGGTACCTATAGCCCTGTTTCCCCTCAAATTTCAATCTCTCCATTTCTGTAGAAAGTGATTTCATCAGTTTTTTTAACTCATCAACTTGATGGTGGGAAGCATAGGTAGAAGCTTTGGAATTTCATTTTCCTCTGTCTCTATCAGCCTTACTCATAAGATTATCAACTGCCAATATATTGGATTCTAATTCAAGGGCTGTGTCTTGCATATGAGTCAAGAAGGTAGCTCTTCTTTCTCTCAGCAGGAGGCAAAAATCAGGATCAAAAGAACTAGCATAAGTGATCTTTGTAGAGGTTTCAGTAGGCTTAATTTCAGCAGGGATCTTATTGTACATCTTATTAAATCTCTTGGAGAAGTCTGAGACAGATTCCCCTTCTTCTCTCTTGAGTGACCCAAACTAGGTAATATAATAAAGGAAGTATTTTTTATCCCCCCAATGTATTAAGAACACATCATCTAGAGTTTCAATCCCATTAATCGATCCAGGATTCAAACCCCTGAACCATTTTCCAGCCTCACCATCAAAGCTCTATACAAAAACTCTCAACTAGACATCTTCATGTTCAATATTAAGATTATCTGCATAACTATAAAAAGATAAAAGGTGCTCTTCAACAGTTATGTCTTCCTCTCCTGTAAACTTGGGCATGTACTTGAGGTAATCCCCAACTGGGATGGCATGCATAGGTTGAGGCGAAACTAGAGGGGTATACCTAGCAGCCACTATGGCATCCATTTTGTTTCTACAAGGATTAGCAGCTGCCATTTGGATGTGAGTTGTGGGAGAACAAGGGGGAGATGAAGTTTGGACAGGTGAGATTGCAGTTGCGTATCTAGGAGAAGGAGGAAATGATTAAGTGTTGGAGGAAAATGGTATAGGGCTCAAAGGAAACGAATTTCCCCCCTTCTTTATATGCAACAACTATGATAGGAGGAGGAGTAGAGAGACCCAAAGTGGGAAAATCTTCTAAGCTTTTGGGTCTGAACCACTTTACAATCTCAGGAGAAACATGGGTGTCAAAGCTTTATTTTAAATGAGGCCTAGAAGGGGATAATTAAACAAGGAAACTTCCAAAATTTAAACTTCTAGAAACTCCAACATATGGTATAATGGAAAAATTAGATACAACTAGTAGAGTTTTTAAAGAAGGATCATCTAAATTACCAGAATCACATGATACAACAGTTGAAATCCCTTCTTGAGGGGTCTTTCCTTTTCTGATAATATTTTCTAGGTCAACTTCAGGTGTATCCAGAGGCAACTCTGGAGTAGACCTCATGTGTCTTCCTTTTGGAGCCACAACTGAAACAACAAAGTCGCCAGGTGCAAGTTGAAATCTTCAAGTTACTTATTTCTGATGCACCTTCAAAATCAGAATTTCTTTTTCGTTCTATCGTAGGGAAATGCCTTCAATTCGTTCCCCGACAATGACACCATGAATGTTAGCACTGAGATTCACCCTCAGATTGCGAGAGGATAAGCCCAGTACCCATCAAAATGTTTGGTGGATGTTGGTTTTATGAGTGGAGGTCAAATGGACAAAACTCAGTACAAGAATGATTTTAACATAGAAAATGGAAAAGCAATGTACATGGAAGTGAGGGTCTCATTAACTTCGGTCAGTGATTTGAGTTTAAGTGTGAGAAGAAAGAAGACTTAGTGAGAGAGGTGAACAAGACTGCTATGGGCATCTGACATTCAAGCAGCTTGGTGAAGAAAAACTCAGGATCAAGAACACTCTTGAACTCAAGTTTCAGACACTGAAATATGTCAGAGCAACATAAAAATCAAACCTACACTGTCGTGCAACTACAACAACTTGACTGGATACTCCATGCCCAAGCCTCTTAGTGTAAGGGGAAATAAGATAACAGGGAAGCTGACTAAAACCGGTCATGACATTACTGTAGTCAAACCTACATTACAATAGAATCACAACCCTCAACTGGATCCTCCATGCCTAAGTGTTTCAACATAGTTTAAACAAAGAGATGAAAGAAGATGACTTCTATTAATGCGAAATTCTCAAATTTGATACATAACCAAAGAATAGTTCTGGCATCAAAATATTAAAAAATAGGGAGCTCTGCTCAACCAATTGACCACCTTAACAAAATCTTACATTGAACTATTTATACTCATACTCCTTTACAACTGCTAGAAGTGAGATCTGATCTAACCATCCTGTCTAAAGATTTCCATCTGAGTACTTCTTTGTCGGACTGCACGTAAATCTTCTTTGGGCTGACAATTTTGACCCTCTCAACGTAGCTCTCCATGCCTTCTATTTATGGATTGAGATGAGGTTTCAACTATCGGCCTATGCCCATTAATTGATATCTCCTCGAGATCGAGACCGAGCCAGATAACCAAGGGACAGTCACGTGTTGCGATTAAATATGATGCTGAATGAGAATATGCATTCGGGGCCATTGGTTTGATTGATATTTTTGACTGGGACAGTTCTGCTATTTTAGTGTTGTCGTTGAAATTTTATCCGTCCACTAATTTTAGGATACATCAGACCTCGCATGGAGACGACACAAAAATTGGCATTTAATAGCCCTGAATATGGAGCAATGGATGAGCGCCATGTATCTTTGGCCCCTTTTCAACATGATCTCGGGCTGAGACCCGATGCTTATCCCACATGGTGTTTCACGATTTCACGCTTCGGGAGTGTTCACATCACCTGACTCCAGATTTTCTAATACCCGAATCGGCGAAATTACTTTACTCAGATTTATGGTCAAATCTGCTTCACAGTGGATGACTGTGATTGCCTCTTTGGAACTCAGAATTGACCAACTCTATTTTAATGGGTGTTGGCCCCTCTTCCTAGGACCGCCTCTCACATGACCTTGGGTTATGACCCTGAGCTTATCTCCTTAGGTACTTCGGGCTTTGGACTTCGGATGCTTTAAATACAGCTCCGGCCAATTCTTCTGAATTCGAAAACGCGAACTGTCTCCACACACAGAGATCAACGGTCCTCCCCAACCAATGATCAACAGCTTAGATCATACCATGTTTCCACTTTGGAACTTCGAGTTTCAACTCTTTTGACAACGGCTTCACTGCTTTCTCCCGAATCAGGAACCCCAAAATATTCCTTATCAACCATGGGTGAAAAAACTACGATTGGCGTGCGAAAAAGAAGGAGACAGAGTAGGGATGCAGAATTGGGTATTCACAACAAACGCATATGACTCCTTGACAACTTCATTTGATAACAGATTCCTTAGTTGGTTTGGATGTACTGTTTTGTTGTAATTGCAATGGTTCATGAATCCACACAGCCTTTCGAGTTGCGTCCGTTATTCTTGCCATGCAGATCTTGTTCTATTGCTTTCTATCATAACCTCGAAAAAAAATTGGGTCTTCAAAATTTCAGCGCAAGGTGGACTGTATCAAAGTGAACAATCCTGGGCACACACTATCATCCCACAGATAAAAGTTGTTATTCTTGCACAAAATCAAGATACCATTGCACTCTTCCATAATATTTCCAGCAAAGAAGTTGTTAACAAAACATTCACAACTTGTCCAGAAGAACCATCTTTCCCTGGCTAACCGCTCTTCCACATCCAGACTTATAACGTCAAATGCATAACTGTCAGATTCAATTTTTTCCATAATCATGTCGGTGTTGTAGACAAACCATTCCATAAATACGAGCAAACCCTGCAACAATGAAGTTGAGAAAACGTCGTTGACAGAAGCACATATTTGGAAGAGGCCTCCAACAATATCAAATGTAATTAAAAGCGCATATTTATGCAATAATGGGTAATGGTTTCCATATTTCACGCCGAGCTCATTGTGAGGATGAACAATAAATATCATAAAGGAACTTACTTGCAATACGTCCAATTGCGTGGTGCTCTTCGACGTTACAAATTGTTCAATATAACCTGCCACTAAAGACCACACTTCATCGAACGTTTCCACACTTGGGAATATTGACAAGATAGAGACCAGTCTAACAAACTGAATACACACTTTTTTTTTTCTAAAATTCGATACCAGGAGTGCTTTCAATGGAGTCGTAATAATGATGTTTCTTTTGAAATAGTCACAAGATACTGCCATTTACCATCTGCCGAGGAATATCAATGACCATACTATTTCGAAATAAATTGTAGAGCGGCATCAGTTCCTTTTCATTTTCCAAAGCCATAAGAGCAATGATGTAACTATTCATGAATTACAAACATTAAGAAATGAACAAATAATTGATCGCAGGTGTTATACTGTTAGGCGTTTCATTTTGGCTAGGTTTGGATGTGACGGTACATGGCTAGTGTGATCATGTCGATGCCGCTTTTGGCTTGGCGTTTCAAATTTCGCTTGGACACTAATGGTTTCGGTTATACCCGCACACTAACATAGACACATTTAAATTACTTAGTTTCTTATTTGTATTAGCATATCTAACCTTCTTTGTATTAGCATATGGAACCTGGGTATCTTCCTTATGGTTGCTTAACTTCTCGAATTTTGAGGTGCACATAAACATATATTAACATTATCTCCCGATGAGATTCACAGTCTGAGAGTGGATATCAAAACCAAGATATCCAGCTCCCATATTATCCCGGGCTTGGATGGGTTTTGATAAATTTCATATTGAATGCGCCTAATACATCGTTCGTTTTCATTCAATACATCGTTCATTTCATTTAATTGCAATCTTTACCCAATGCCACACACAAAGACTTCCATGGATTGCCGAACCCCAATCCATCTTTTCTCACAATAATTCGCTGGTTATCTCATTCTTATTTTTGGTTTGTTGTTGAGGTAATATTAATCTCAAATTTTAACGCCCCAACATTTGAATAATAAACAACGATTTAGAAAGGATAAACTACAACTATCTAAATACGGAATTCAACCCTTGATCTAACATGAACAACCCAAAAACCTTGTTTCTGTTAATAAATACACGAAGAGGAAAACATCATTGATCAATAAGGTTCATAGAAATTTCATAATGTAGAAGGAAATTATTTTCTTTTCAATAATATTAAAGATGTACAGAAGTTCCATCATTCACAATTGAAAAATTCATTACACAACAATATTCATGCAAATATCATTGATTCGTTGTATTTCAATAAAGAAATATGAATGTGCATACTTTAAAAAATCATATAACAAATACCAATGAAACGTTGTATGTTTAGAAAATGAACGACCCATAATAAAACAACATCAATCACATAAATCACAAAGAAACAAAGAAGTATTTTCGATGTACACAACAAGGAACTTGTTGGACAAAGAAATTATCCTTCACTTATTATCCATGCACAGGAAAGCAGGGCATTTGAATCTAAATACTTAACACCGGAGTGAAAGATAGTCAATTTGGCTCCTGGCCGACTACTCCGGCATGGACAGATAACTTAAAGGATAAAGGAACAGAAGATAAAAACACAATTCCTTGTATTAAAAAAAATAAAAACGCAGAGTAAAATAAAATAACGGCCTGAGACCAAAACGCAGTCTTCCTTAGTAATAATACGACGCAGTAACAATCCCAACCAAAACCATAAACTACAATAATACGTAGTAATAAATCAAGCTGAGAAACAAAAATTTAGTGAAGCTTTTGCAATTTCACATGGTGCACTAACGCCCAGGTAGAAATTCATATGCATAACTAAATGAGTCTTTTTATTTTAACAACATCTACGCAAGCGAGATTTCGATAATAAGGAAATGCATGAACAAGAAATTGAGCTATTATTTAATACAAATTTTGCACATACGTACTGCAACCAAATGCGCAGATTCTAAAGTGATTGTCTCACACTCACATTCCATCTAACTTTGACTTGTCGACCGATGAGACCTCACTGGTACCTCCCACCCAATGCTAGGGGTAGTCTTCTTCCCCTTGAGCCCTTCGAGCCGCAAAGGGGCCACACACACGATACCAGAGAATTCTATAACTTAGCTCGCTTTGCAAGGTCGAGCTACCACTCGTTATCTGAGCTGGTTATCCCAAATCCCATAAAAGAAATTTCAGTCAAGATAAAATTTCAGCAGAGTAACGTTACGCAAGCCATATGTGATCCATACTCGTACTTCGCCATCATTTTTATAGAGTTTCTTAGACATTAGTCTCCCAAATCCTAATTAGATTCATTTTTCATTTATTTGATTAGGAAAAACCTCCCCTGTACACATGTCTCCCGATCCCCTAGTTGCACTAGAAAATCATTTATTAATTAATTAAATATTCTTATTTCCCTCACCTACCTAAAATGCATTCCTAAAACCACTCCTTGGTGTCCCAATATTCCCTTACAATTCTTATATGACTTACGCCTTACTTAATTCTTAGTTGAGTTCATAAAGAGAAAGTTCCAAAGGCTATATTCCTTACTAAGTTAGATATTCTGTTTTTTCTTTAAGTTTCATTTTTCTTTTAAGTTTCCCCCTTTTCCTTTTTAACTAAAAATCAATTTAGCAAGTGTAGATAAAAACAACCATTTACCCTTTTTAATAAATTTAATTCTCCATTATAATTTTTACTTTAATAATTAAGTTTGAATTTCTTACCCCCCTTCTTGTTACATGTTTAATTAGTTTTTCTTTATCCACAAGTTCTACTTAGACATAGGTTTTATTTTCACTAGGTTGGGTGACAATTTTAAGGGAACAATTTTTTATTAAACTTACTCATTACTTAATTCATTTAAAGGCCAACCATGTCCGAAGGAGGCATAGTTTTCTAGAAACTAGGTTTATTAACTTACCAGTTAAAATCACAACGTTCCCTTCAGGACGCACTACGTGCTCCAAGGGTGCCACTCACCTCTTGACTGTTCTTTGGTAGACGTCAAACCCCTAGAGTCAATACTCTATCAGGTGATGTTGTGGAAGACTAAGGGCCTCTAAGGAATAAGGACCCTGCCTTATTGCGCGCCCCTTTGAATCATCGTGAGCGACTGTCATAGTCTTCCCTCACGACATCGTGGGTCTTCTCGAACTAGGCAATTGTCAACCTATAGTTTGAGCCACGACGAGAGTGCTAGTAGGATGTGGCAGGGCTGCTGCCACACCTCTCTCTCAATGTCTCTGGTTGTAGTGCATGACCCCTCTACTCCAAATGTGAGTCTGGTCGACAAGCTATTATCATCCTTCATCCATCAACGAATCATGTCAGCAATAATAACTAATCATCATAACATCTAATCATATGCGCATATGTCACATCAACAACATTCAAACCCTAACAGTCCACTCCCTGACTCGATCCAGAGTCCAAGGGGTTTCATCGATTCCTCTACATCCTCAATGTCCAGAGTCCTGCACACTCAGGAGAATGTAGTCAATAGCACCTATCTATGTAAATACAACAAAATAACATATCATCAAATCCACAATATCTCATAATTATAATCAAAACAACCAATAGTATAATAATCTGGATCACTTGTACGCAAGCACCCTCAAGGATAAGTGCCCTCAGTGCACGCAAGAGAGGGATGTTACATACACCCCCTCTTGTTTTAAACTTTGTCTTGAAGTTTCACAGTATGTAAGTGTCAAGATAAAATGTATCAAAATATCATAGGTCTAGCTATAAAAAAATATGGAAACTGTTGATGCATATCATATGCATCCTACTAGGTCGCCCAGTGTGGACTATAGTTGTCCCACTGGACCTTGACCTGATCTATTTTTCGACACCATAGTTGTCAAATGAGATGGTCCAGGATGTAGATTGGCTCCACCGTGAGAGCACCCTCGTCTGATACCTGCAAGGTACTCATGTCAATAACATGTGTAGGATCACTAACATAATGTCTCAAATAGATACATGAAAAACATCGTGCATATGCCTCAAAGAATCAGGCAATGCTATTTGATAGGCCATGGGCCCTTTATTTTCCACAATCTCAAAAAGTCCCACAAACCTAGGAGAGATTTTAGCACCCTTTCCAAACTTGATCGAAATCTTATGCGGTTTCACCCATAAGAAGGCTCAATCACCAACTTCATAACTACGTTCGACACGATGCACATCGACATAACTCTTCTGTCAATCCTCTGTTTCCTTGATCCTTGTCATATTGTTTGCATTTTATCCTCCATTTCTTGTATATCTTATGGTCCCACCAGGACCCTATCCTCGAGATGATCCCAACTCAAAAGCATTCGACATGGTCGCCCGTGAAGAAACTCGAAAGGTGCCATATTAATGGTGCTTTGATAACTGTTGTTGTATGCAAACTATACCAGTGGCAAGAACTCTTCCCAACGCTTTTGTTGGTCCATAATGTACATATGCAACATATCCTCCAAGATTTGGTTTTTTCTTTCGGTCTGCCCGTCTGTCTCCGGGCGCACTACTACATAAGGGTGGATTATTCCACGAAATTTTTTCACGCTTCCACTAGTTTCATATTTTTTTTAAACATGGCGGGATTTTCGTCGCTACTGCCACGAAAGTTCGTCGCAATATCGATGACAATCTTAATTTAACCTAGTCAGGATTTTCGTCGCTATAGAGACAAACTTTCATGGCAATAGCGACAAAATTTTTGTCTATCTCATTGGTCAGTGTTAACAGCTAGTTGACTATTTTATCTATATATATGTGACTTTAAGAGACTTTGTGACACAATTGCTATAGTTGCGAAGCTATTCTTGGATTTTGTTTGAGCTGTTTATTTTTTCCATCACCCACCGGTTGAACAAATCCAATTCTTGATCTACATAGCTTGGATTTTGAACTTGCAAGCTTAGTATGTTATTTTTTATTGATGTACTCATTTAACTTGTAATTTTTTTTTCAAATGTCCAAATTGCATTTAGCTTATTTTTTCCTTGATAATATATTTATATAATATGTGTAGTTATACCAGATTTCATGTCTTTGGTTTTTGGATATAGTTAGTATATTCTATGGAAAAGGGTATGTGGATTCCATAATATTCTAGGTTTATGAAATCCACATACCCTTTTCCCTTCAATTGTAGTTATAATCTCTCTCTTTTCATTGATAAAGATATGGAATTGCTCTTGAAACTCAACCCTAATCGGTGAAATGATAGTAATTGATTGCTATATTCTTTACTTTAGTAGGGACTAATAAGATACATAAACACTAACCCTAAACTTATGTTAGGTTTATATGTCGTTGTTATATAAAGAAAACATTTGTACACATATGACCTTATTATAAAGATGCTATCTATGTTGTCATGATGTTGATCCTCTGCATATATGATCACCTTATTATAAATATGTTGACCTTATTATAAAGATGTAGGTCACTGTAAATAAACATATCATAATCGAAAGGAGTAGCCAAAATATAAAAAAATGACAACTTAATGTTTGGTATGGTGTAGGTAAGACAATTACTTGTTAGGACAAGGATTTGTCACAATGAACGAAAATGGCAGGAAGCTTGCTCGGTTAAGAGAGGAATTAGAGGCGAGGGGTGATGGAAAATGTTATTTCCCTTGCTATGATTGCAGAGGCTTGAAAAATAGAAGACTTTTAATAACAATAGCCCAAAAACATTGTAGGGAGAAGGGGCACACCGAAGGGGGTTATGAATATTGTCCATTGGTAAGAGGATTCAATATTTAATGTATTCTCTGTAATAATCAGTATGTCATGAATTTTAGTAATATTTCTTATCGTGATTTTTATATTTTCTATACACACTAACTTTTTAATGTTGTTTTTTAAATATATAGACGATGCCCCCAAAGTGTCGACCTCCAAAGAGTTATTTGTCAAGTACTAGCATAAATACTACTTTACATGGAGATGAACTTCGAGATTAGAATATTGAAGCTGTTGATCAAGTTATTAATGATGATATGGACAGAGATAACATTAGTGATTCAAATCAAGAAGATGAGATACATAGATTGATCCAAGACATGTTTTCTCCAATTGATGAGGACAACCAGGATGATAGTCATGATGTTGATCCTCTACTCGAGAAGTCACCTCAACCTCTTTATGAAGGCTCAACAATAAATATTTTATCTGCTATATTGATGTTGGTGAACTTGAAAGTTTTGAATGGTTTATCAAACACATGTCTCACACAGATACTAAGGTATTTAATTTGTTAATTATTTATGCTTGCATGTTCACAAATACTTAAAAGGTTCAATTTATTCCTATATTTCTATTGTTTTCTAATTTGTAAATTAGTATATTGGATGATATATTGATGATCCCAATGTGTTTACATTGACTTATTGTTTAGAATTTTTGTAGATTGTTAGGTGATGTTCAATTACCAACGTCGAATATTTTGCCATACTGCTCGAGAATATCCGTGATTATGAAAGATATTGGAATTGAGTATCAGGCTATTGATGCATATACTAATGATCATATCATATAATATTATGGACAATATGCATTACAAAATGAATTCCCACAATCAAATAAGAGTATGCTTATCGAACCGTTAAAGCGTCAAATAAGGTGTCTCATAAAGTTCTTCATTATATTATGATAATTCCATGTTTTGATGTTGTCTCGGTGCCAAAGTATATAGCACAATTTGCTTGGTTTCCATGCAAATAATAGAAGTCTAGATGATGTTATTCAAATGCCTGCATATGGTTCTGCGTTGAACTACATTGAAGAAAAGTAGCCAATTTTAAAGAAGAACCTAAGTAATGTTAGACTTTGTTGGCAGTTGATGGTGTCAAATCCATTTGGAGAGCTTCTTTCATTACTTAGTGTGTGTATTTTGTTATATAAACAATAACCTTCCTCCTTGGATGTCGATCAAGAGAGAGCACACAATGTTGGCAATGATTGTTCAGTGTTAATTATCTTTTATTTGCTTTAAAATCATGACAACATATTTCATTTCTTTGTTTAAATTGCATGGTAATTATTTCTTTTATATATCATGACATCTAGATAAATATAATTAATGAAAATCATGCATTAGGTTGAACCAATCGGGTAGGTTAAAAGATATGAAATTATATATTGAGCCTCTCATCGATGAGTTGTTGAAGTTATGGGTTGGCATCATTATGTATGACATCTCTAGACCAATAGGGCAAAGAGCGATTTCAATTCCATGGAATACTATCATGGACAATTCATGATGCTCACAGGTTAACACATTTTTGTGGTATATTGTTGCTATTTTTGTGATTTAATATTATATATCTTTTTTGAAAAATCATGCATTATTTTAATTGTAACTCTAATTTGAAGCTACATTTATTCATATATCTTGTAGGTCTTGAGACAAAGGGCCATTTGCATACCCAGGTTGTGGTCCTGGGATAAAATCTCGTCCTTCAAGGAGTTTAGCAAAGTGTTTGATGAGTATAGGTACTTTACGCTTGCCTAAGAACCATAGTTATCAAACTTCTGAGACAAAGCAAAGTTTAATGGTAAAGAAAATGCTGGAAAAAACCATGAAGAATGACACCTTGCCTATGGAAGTTGGAATATATTAAGAATTGTCAAGATGCATAGAATTATTTATGTATGACCTATTAAATGGAAATCTTTGGTTAATTTCATTAGTATTAATTTCATTTTGTCCCATTAATTAGTGTTAATTTCAATTTGTTGATGTTTCATGAATGTCGTTAAGGCACAAAATATAGACTTCCATGAGGAATGAAAAGTTACGATGCAATTGTTAGATTGCCATACTACGAGCACCTACAAATGCATTTGTTTTGTTACAATGCATATTGGGAAGAACATAACATAATTGTTATGGTGAATATTAGATGGAAGAATGCGACAAAGAGAGGTGGAAAGATTTGTTGTGACATCAAGCTAATCATGCCTTGCAAAGTGTTATTATTAATTCTAATGGCTGATGTAATTAGGTGAACAAAATACTAGTCTTCCTTAGTTATTGATAGAGCAACAAGCAATATTGTAAAGAGGTCATTCAAAAATTAGGTTTACGACGGGGTTTCCGTCGAACATGCAAAATATATTATTAACTAAAAAGGTGATTTTAGTGAGGTTAAAACACATGAATGGCATACATTCATTAAAGGTAATTAGTAGGTTATAATATATTTTTCTTATTAGTGCATTTTTTGGAAGCAAATAATAATTATTTGTTTTTGTTACAATATGTTCTACCTTTATCTCTCAGGGCGACTTTGACAACAACATAAAATTATTTATGTACTTAGCAAATACATGAGGTAAGTATTGTTTTATAAGGAAAATGTACTTCTTATGTTATTTTCATTGGAACTTACTGTTTGACATATGTATCTTTTTCAAATTTATGTATGCCTTGAAATTTTTTTATTGCATTGAAATTTGTAGGTGGCTATCATCAAAGAAATCCATAAAAGAAGATATATAAGGTATTGGAAGAGAGAAATTCACGACTAATGTGTCAAATGCAGCAGTATCTACCTTCAACATTTTTCAATGCAAGAACACTACCTCATATACAAGTTGAGGAGATTGAATTAATGGACCAATACACACAAGGTCGATGTGGATGGTGGAGGCCGGTTGAAGTCTTTGAAGGATTTTGTTAGACAAAGAGCACGTTCGGAGAGTTCTATGGTTGAGGGATATATGGTATATCAATACATGGTGTATATTAGTCAATATCTACCTAGATTAGAAGAAAACATGAATAGTAGCCATTTGGCATCTCGACTCCATCAACAAATTTGAAGGGAGGTCCTATTGGGTAAAGGTAAAATGAGGATTGTGAAGGTAATTATTAGATCATGTTGGCGTAGATTTATTATATTACATCTATTAAATTATTCATTTATTAACCATAATAATTAATGATATTATAAATTTTTATGCTATCATATATTTGCTTGCGAGTGGGATGCTTTACATTTATACATTGCAAACCTTGATTGGATGGAGCATTGGACAGAATATATTGAAGGAATATTTTGGTAGGTTATCTTGGGAAGGGGGGAGGAAGATGATTAAAACAATGCATCACCATTGAGATCATTTTCTTGATCTTACATCAAGGGAGTTGATTTAGCCTTTGGTTTTAAAGATAAGCGAGCCAAGTTAAATTTGTTACCCACATTTTCCTTGTTTTTTAGTTTTCAATGTATTTTGGTTTGTTTAATTATTGAAATATATATATATAGTAATTTTTTTTTTTTTTTTTTTTTTTTTTTTTTTTTTTTATTTTTTACTTGTTTTCCATGATGTAGTTGAAACATCACAAGGCTATGTGGTATAATGGTCATAAATTTAAGTATCAAAATTTGGATGACAAGATGAAAACCTCGGATTGTGGGATAGTGCGGTGTTTAAGGTCACCAACATTTCCTCTAGAAATGTTAATCTAGAAGAAAGCGAGAATAGGTACTATGGCCTTTTGGAGGATATAATGGAGTGTGGTTTTAATTCCTTTAAAATTGTTTTTGTTTGAGGTTAAATGGTAAGAATTTCTACAGTTCATGAATGTGATCCTGAAAGAGCTGTTATTGAGCATGATAATGGATTTACCATGGGGAATACAAGGGCATTGAACGAGATGCAGAGCCTTATGTTAGCTTCCAAGTCAATGTGAGCAAAATTATTTTTACTTTCAGTGCTTGGTAAAGTAGGTTGGTCATCGTTGTTAGATATGATCCAAGAAAAAGACCAGTAAAGTACAATCATGTATGGGGATGAAGATAATATGAGGAAAGAAGATCATGATTATGAATATCAAAAGCAGGTGGCTCACATAGTCGATGTGTCAGACGAAGAAATTGAATAAGTTGATCATCAAATGTAGGAGGCGATGACTATATTGATAACTATAGTAGTGAAAATTACATTGATGATGATGTTGATAGGAATGAGCCTTTCACCAATGTCGGTCCCAGACAGGATCTTGATACGGATGTTGAGCTGGATGAAGAAGAAGATGTTTGATATTTAATTCATGTTGAAAAGAAGAGGTATGTGTTATATCTTTTTATATGATCTTTATATGTTTTATATTGTATAATATAGTATGATGCATGTTATTTATAATAATTTCAAAATTAGGTAATATGGAAATTGAGAGTGATGTGAGAGTGGAAGTGCATAGTGGAAGCTTAGACCTTCACGTTGTTTCCCCTATTTAGTAGAGAATGACTATTCGAAACCAAGAGGAGCTACACTTATTTGTGCTAATCATACCAACGATGTAGTTATGTCCATCATACATTGTTAGATATGATCCAAGAGGAAGACAATGATTACATTAGTCATGTAGTCGAGGATGAAGATTGTGTCAATATATGACATGTAATATAATGCTCTCAATGGGACCACATAGTAGAAGACAAACTCTCACCAAAGGTAGGCAGTGTCTAAGAGAAAGAATGCCCCCTTCCATAATTATTGTAAGCAAAGAGGACATTTTGAGGATGGAAATTAGAGGCTACATCCATATAAGAACGAAAATTAAAGTGCTCTCAAATCAAGAATAAAATAAATGTAGGTTCTTAATAGTGTGACATAACATTTTTTTGATGGAAATGATGCATCGTGGTCATATTATATATATATATAATATATATAATATATAATATATATTATATAATATATATTATATAATATATTATATATTATATACTATATATACTATATATTATATATATAATATATATTACATATATATTATATAAAAAAATGAAAATTAAGAACATAACAAATTCATTTCAAAGCGCAAAGCTATATTCCCCTCCCAGGCACTTGCTCACACACATAGTCCACATTATTGCTCCACAGTCCATGCACTCATAGCCACCACTCACGCGCAGGTGTGGATTTGGAGTCCACACTATTGCTCCACAATCCATGCACCCACCACCATGGGTTTGGAGGATGGATTTGAGCCATTTCAAATAGGGCACACGATTTGGGAGGGCACACGGTTTACCCGGAGGAGGGCCTGCAGGTTGGAGAAAATGGACAGCCTCTTTCTACTCCCATCTCAAGCTCAATGATTCCATTTGTTTTTTCATTAGCAAATTTCCTATGCTATACCAACCTCCATCACCTTCTTATAGTATGTTCTTGTCAATTTATACATCAATCAATAATTTCCAACATTGCCCTTTTTTGCACTTTCGAGACTTGGAATTTTTTTATCTTAAATGGCTCTCTCAAATGGGTAAAAACTAGAAATTATTCAATACAACAAAGTCATCTGAATTATCAAGGAAACAAAAAGTTGACTAGTATAATTTTCTAGTTTGGTGATATTAGGTCCCTTTTATCCATCAAACATCCCAAAAATCCCCAAAAATACTCTTGGACTAAAGGATTTTGGCATGTTTCTAATTCATATTACCTTACCTCTTTGCATGCCATGTCAGGTTATCGTGGCCCCCTTTGAGGAGAAATAGGGACTCCCTTTCTTTATTGATTAATGAGGTCCACAAATACCTTTCATCCTTCTTTTGCCACTTGGAACATTTCCATTAATCAATGAGAAAGGGAGTCCCTATTTCTCATCGAATCCTCCACCTATCCGTGTTCATGGGTTGATGTGATGGGCAGGGGTTCCATCTCTAACAACACTTTGTTAGTGCACATGTTCCCCATGCTTGATCATAGATCAATGACTGACATCAATTATGGGAGCATAACATGTCACAAATTTAAAATGGTTCATAACTTTGTAAACTAATTACTTCCCAAGGGACACACATCACCTTGAGAAAGATTATGGGGGATTTGCAATCTTGCTCCATAACCTTCATAAACCTTGCCCCTCTGGTTTCCCCACCCGCGGTGGATGCTACCTCATGGATTCCACCTATGCACCTTGATTCCACCTATGCACCTTGACTCCACCTAGTAGCACCCCAATGCCTCGACATCACCCTAGAAATCCATGACAACATTACAGGTCCACATCACCCTACTAGTGCATGACAACAATGAAGGTCCAAGTCACTAATAGAGGTCCACATCATATTTTCTTCAAAAATTCACACACAAATGCACACAATATCACACATATTTTTTATTTTTCTCCACATCACCCTAGAAATCCATGGCGACCCTGTGGATTTTGTAGGATTAGCAATTGACTAAATAGGAATGTAACTAGGATAATTATGCAATTGACTAAATACCATGTGAGATGTGATAGAATAGATACTATTGATGGAGTTCATCATGACCCAGGCCTCCACTCTATTAAATTGATCAATTACCTCACATATACATGTATTGTGAAAACCCAAAAAAACGGTTGGAGGTCAAGCTAGGCTTTAAATTAGAGTTTCAATTCAAGGCATTTCTCATCTATACATATAATGTCCTTGTATAACTTTCTCTCTCAAAATGTGTAGAACTCAACCTAATGCATTTGCAATTGGTAAGCATTCTCAACAAAGACCAAACTAAAATTTAGTTGGTTGTTGGAGTGGTATTCAATGGACTCTTATCTCAACCAAAGGTAACAAGAATGTAAATATGTGTTTGTAACCTTCGTTTTATTGGCCATTCACTAAATATGCTCACAAAAATAGTTTTATACAACCCTCTAATTCTCATAAGATTTCTCGAGACCAAAATGCCAATGATAATGTTAACTTCCAATGATAGCTTATTCTTTGATAGTTATTCTATGCAAGTTTTGATGCAAATTGAACTCAACTCAATGGCCATTCAATTTCCTTGATATAATCCCACCTCATATCCTCTCATTACTGTGCGTACAGATTGTAGGTTCAATGTGTGCCAAGCTATGGAATAATAGAGCACATGAATTGATCTCCCATGGAATTCAACTCTAGTGATAATTTTCCAATTCAACCTCACATTAGCCCAAAGTTTTAACCAATACCTATGTCAAAGCTATTCGATCAGAATATTTCATCCTAAGAATTTCGATTACATCCGGTACTTGTTGTACTTTTCTCCTTTGAATTTTGTGTTGTTACTCCTCTTGTTTTTACTCACTATTACTCTATTGCAAATCGCTATAAATCTGTTGCAACAATTTCTGTAACTCTTCTGCAACTCAATATAACTATGTTGTAACTTTGTTTCAACACTATGTTATGCTTTTTCTCCCTTCAAATTTTTACATTGTTGTTACTCACTTGCACAATACTCACTATTACTCATTTACAACATATAACTTTGTTGTAACACTTTATGTAACTTTGTTGTAACTCACTATAACTATGTTGTAACTTCTGTTGCAACACTATGTTGTAAATATACTTTCTCCTTCAAATTTTATGCTATTACTCCACTTGTTGTTAATCACTTCATTGCTCTGGCTTTCGCTATTACTCTGCTACAACACTTTCTGTTACTCTATTGCAACTCACTATAGCTATGTTGTAACTCTGTTGCAAAACTATGTTGTATGTTGTACTTTCTCCTTTGAATTTTTGTGTTGTTACTCCACTTGTTGTTACTCACTTTATTACTTTCTGCTACAACTCACTATAACTACACTGTAACTCTGTTACAACACTATGCTATAACTGTACTTCTAGAGATAAATAAGCAAGTGACCGCTCAAAAAATTTTGTTCCTTCTCACTAAAACATACCCCTTCGTCGGATTCAATCCTTGTACCAACCCAATTTGATGTTGCTTCAACAATTAACCTTTGGATTTCACCCAAAACTAGGTATTTTTTCCCAATTTCAAGTGCTCCCAACCTTACACAAGTCGAACTATGTAACTGTGATTTTATAAAATTCATGGCTTTGTTTGCTTGAATAAAAATCCAATTTTAAGGAATTAAACAACCATTCCACATTCACTATATTCATAACTTTTCCCCAATTATACAACTTAAGGAACTTCCTGTAACGTTACATCTTAAATTATCCTTCTAGGAGGAAATCGTAATCCTATGCCTTGATAGAGGAACAAATAATTGCAATAAATATGGGTGGTGTTCAAATTGATAGTTTGAGAAGAGATTTTGAGGGAATACCTTCAAATGAGGGAATCTTGGCCATTTCCATTGATTTAGTTTTTTCAATAAAGTGTGGTCTCAAAGAAAGATAAAATCCCTGATGTTTCTAAAGCAACATAACCAGGATAGTAAATGGAGGTGGTGAAATGTCAACTCATCCACCTATGGGCATCTTAGATCTAACATAACAATAGTCCCAATCCATGTTGAACTTTAGCACTGATTCATAATGGTCAATGAAATAATTGGGAATTATGATGGTGTCTCAAGTGGCCACCACCATACTATTGTTCCATGTTTGGAAATGTCTTTAATTTAGGTTTATTTTATCCTCAAACATTTTGACCTTCAAAGATGAAAACACTATGGACACTAAATCCCCATTCACAAGAGGGTGATGTTGCATACCTTTGGGGATTGTGTGACATAGAAAGGCTACTAAAACATAACCATATCATAGAGGTTAGCCCACACCCAGGTTTTCTACGTTGCATCCACAAAATCATTCATAATGTACTTGCACTAGTTGAGTGTGGTGCTCTGCATGCATCTGGTATATCAGAAGCTCCCTAGGTGCTCTCAAATATTGGTGAGTGGTCAAATGCAACTATATTGCAACTTATGTAACTATGGTAAACTATGCAACTTATGGAACTACTCAATGCAACAATTTTGTATGCAACTTTATGAAACTTTATGGAACTTATGAAATTTTATGCAACTTATGAAACTTTACATAACTTTATGCAACTATATTGCAACTACTTAATACCTTTAAGGGTGTGGCAATTTCAACTTTATGCAACTTTATGATGGATTAGGTGTAGCAATTTCAACTTTAATAATATAGATGGATAGGTGTGGCAATTTCAACTTTATGCAACTAAATGAAACTATATGCAACTGTGTTGAAAGTGAGACGTGTTGTAACTATATTGCAACTTATACGACTATATGCAACTATATGCAACTTATGCAACTATAATACAACAATCCTATATTGGTGAGTGGTCAAATGCAACTATATTGCAACTTATGCAACTATATGCAACTATATTACAACTTATGCAACTATATGCAACTTATGCAACTATATGCAACAATGCAACTATATTGCAACTATGCAACATGCAACTTATGCAACTTCAACAACTTTATGGAACTTATGCAACTTTATGCAACTATATTGCAACTATATGCAACTACAAAAAAACATATATTGGCATGATAACTTATCTTCTTGTTTCAACGAGTGTAGGTACCACCAAATAGGTATATGTCGAATCTATCTTCCTTGAGTGATGAACAAGATATAGTAAGAGAGTTTGAAAGTGAGTTGTGTTGTACTAGATCTACCGGTTCTAGATCAACTAGGTTGGAAAAGGTAAGGAAAAGATTTCGTACCCACATGCAATTTTTTATTACCAACAGAGGGTCATGTAATTATGATGCTAAGAGCATAGGTGACATTGGGTTGCCCTTAAGGTATAAACATCTAGTACAATGATGGGCACCTAAGGAGCTACCTGAAGAGGACACAGATTTCTTCATCGGTGGTAGGGTTTATCGCATTGCTCCTTCGTCCTTACATGGATTGGGGTTATTTTTCATGGATGGCATAAAGGTCAGCTATGGCACTGTAACTGAATTGATGGAGTATGTTGGACCATTATACAAATACAATCACCGGTTGATGTTGTGACACAGGCGCGCCACCCAGGCACGTCTGCTCACAGGATCCTTCCTTTTTCCTTGGCCCGAAGAACTGAAAGGTTCTTCTAATTCCCTATCGGGAATTTTTCACCCACAGTGACTCTCTTACGGAGGTTTCTCTTTCCTTTAAAATCAACACTGGCCTCTTTACCTTGTTGTCGGGGTTCCTCCTATCAGGATTTTGACACTTGAAATGTCCAAACAATTTGGTTGGCCGATCCCTGATCCCCGATATGCTCCTTTGTTGCCTTAGCCCCACCTAGCTAAACCTTTAGTCCACACGGCCATTTTTCTATAAGACCACAGCCTTATATTCATTCTTATCAGGGTTTCTGCCTTCAAAATCCCGATGCGCTCAAATTCCTGTTAGCCCTCTAGGCTAAGATCCTGGTCCACGTGACCGCTTCTATATGACCACAGTCATAACTCCCATTAGGGTTTCGGGGTTTCTAATGCCAAATTGCACTCACCCTCAGGATTCGCAATCCCTCGAATTCCGACGCGCCCTTTATGTGTTAGCCTTCCTAACTATAGGCTTTGGCCCATATGACCATTGTCCCCGTGACCACAGTCTTATCCCTCGTCGAGGCTACAAGGTTTCAAATGCTGCAAAACACTTGCCACAGGATTCTTGATTCCTCGAATCCTGACTTTTCAGTTGGTTGATAGCTGGCCCCCACAAAGGAACTTACCTTCTTTCCGATGTGCTGACAGCTAGCCGCACGGTGGAACCTTCCTCCTCATCAGGGTTTCGTGGTTCACGATTTCAAAAGGTGTAAACACTTCGTCACTAGGATCCCCGATATCCCAATGAACAAAACACCGATGGACGTCCTCCTTGTCGGGTCTTTCCCCGAGGGCGTCGATTTTCTTCCACGCGTCCCCTCTGATGGACGGTCCTGATTCCTTTGGGATTTCGAGACTTGTGATGTCCCAACTTTCTTGTCCTCAGGAACTTCGATTTCCCGATGTTGAATATCCTGACTCTCTCAAGATTCCTAACACCTGTCTTCCCGAATGGACAGCTAAGATTATGCCGGGGTTTTCACTATGGACTTCCCTGACCTCCTATCCACGGGACGTTTGATTTCTCGGACTCCTGATGCCTTGATCTCTGCCACGTGTCCAACTGACGGACGACCCAGATCTTCCCGAGACTTCGGGGCTTCAAATGTCGAAAACCATTCAACCACGAGACTACCGATCCTTCGAATCCCGATGGTAACTCTTGTGCAGCTCCTATCAGATCAAACGGCTGACGAGTAACTGATCCACGATCCAACGACTCACGACCCCTGGAGCTTGAACTCCCAACGCGACCGTAACCTCCTTGCTTCTTTGGTAGATCCAACGGTTGATGGGATTTCACAAATCCTATCCACAAGATCCCGACCGTCGATTTCCTCCCTTTGCCGATTCTTCTTGAGAATGACCAAATATTCCTCCATGTAATTAGTCTTCCTGCGGTGAAACTATGCAATGCCTATTTTAAACACTCCTCGGCACAAATCTTCCAGTGCTTCTCTTCGACAAGATCGAAAACCTTATCCCTTCTGAGCTTCTACTCAACTTCAACTTCAAAGAGGGTCCTTGCACGCACTTCTTGCTGCAATCTTCAGATATTTCAGAATATCTGAGAACTCTTCGACTCTGCACACACCTGCAGCAACAGTCCTTCAATACTTCACTCAGTTTCACGACTGAGACTCTCCTTAGCCTGCGCACTCCTTGCATGGCTCCTATAACCCAATTTCTCTTATGGGTGAATGAGAAGAAGAGTTAGACTATCCAAGCCTTCTGTCAACACACTCCTTGCGGACGACTTCAACTGCACTCCTTGCAGGAATCATTGCTCAGATAGAGAAACAACTGAAACTCATTCCTTCTACTTCCTCCAGAATTCAATCTCAACACATGAAATCATATACACAGCATAACAGCAAATGCATAACAGGAAGTAAGTACTCATGAGCATATCATTTATTATACATACACAGAGAATAAACACAACTCCATGAATTTGAATTAAACTCTTCTATTAATTCAAATAACTATACATGGGTGTTTCTGCACATCTCTCTACTTCTCTTCTCAATGCTCAGAATTCTTCTCACTATTCCTGAATTATGTTACAATGCACAATGAGGGTGTCTATATCCATTTTCCCTCTTGCGCTCTCAAACAGTCTAATCTAATATTAAATTCTATCTACCTACATTTACTGCTATAAATGCCTCCATCTACTTCAGACGAGAGCGGGGCGCTCAAGGTCTGATTACATTATACCAAGGTGCCTTCATTAAATAATCTCATTTATATTTGGCGCATCAACTTCAAGGGAATTTTCAAAAATTTGTGCTAGATGCCTTCCAGCTGTCTTTTGTTTTCTGCGTTGGCTCGCTTGATGTGAGAGATGCTCCTGCATCATACTCCCTCGCTTGAAAACTTTCATGGGCTCCTGTCCATGAGCTCCTACATGGTCTATCCATGCTTCAGAATCTCTTCTTCAGTCTCCCAGCTGGCATCTTCAATTGGATGACCCTTCCACTTGACCAAATATTCAAAGTATTCTTTCCTTCTGGTCTTCTTACCCACTCGTTTATCTGGTATCTACTCCATCTGTGGCTTCTCTGCAACTGGCATCTTTTTCTGCCACTGAACCTCTGGTTGTTCATCACTTGTTCCTGCTTCCTTAAGCTCGTATGGGTATAAATCCGAGACATTGAATATCGGAGATATTCTGATCCCATCCAGTAATTTAATCTCATAAGCATTCTGTCCCATTTTCTTCAAGACCTTTCATGGTTCGATTTTCTTCATATTCAATTTATTGTATGTTCCTCTCGGGAACCTTTCTCTTATCAAGTGCACTAGAATCAAGTCACCAACCTCAAACTGAAGTTGTCTTCTATGCTGATCAGATATGCACTTATATTCTTGGCTTGATTTCAGCAACTGCTCCTTCACGTGGCTGTGAAGTTCTTTCATTGCCTCAACAAATTCTTCTACACTAGCACTCCTAGTAGCAGTCTTCTCTGAATCTCTCAATTCAGAAACTCCTCTCGGCTGTATTCCATACACAATCTGAAATGGACTCTGGCCTATGCTCCTATTCATTGAGTCATTATAAGCAAACTCTGCCTGCGGAAATATATTGTCCCAACTATTGTGGTGCTCTGTCACCAAGCTTCTCAGCAAGTCTCCCAGACTTTTGTTTACCGCTTTTGTCTGTCCATCCGTCTGAGGATGATAAGATGAACTAAACAACAATCTAGTCCTTAGCTTCTTCCATAATGTCCTCCAAAAGTGCCCTAAGAACTTCGTATCCCTGTTTGAAACAATACTCCTTGGTAAGCCGTGAAGTCAAACGACTTCTTTGAAAAACAGATTCACGACGTGTGTTGCATCACTAGTTTTCTGACATGGGATAAAATGTGCCATCTTGGAAAATCTATCCACTACCACAAAGATCGAATCAAGTCCTCTTTGTGTCCTTGGCAATCCCAATATGAAATCCATGCTAATTTCATCCCATGGCTTCTCAGGTATGGGAAATGGTTGATAAAAACCTGCATTCTACTTCCTTCCCTTTGAATGCTGGCAAATTTTGCATTGGTCTACAAATATCTTGACCTCTACTCGCATCCCTGGCCAAAAGTATGACTCACTCAACTTCGTAAATGTCTTGTCGTGACCAAAATGTCCTGCCAATCCTCCGCTGTGTTTCTCCCTCAACAGATTCTCCCTCATGGAACAATTTGGAATACACAACTGATTGCCTCTGAACAATAATCCATCTTGGATCATGTAGTCTATCCAAGGGCTTCTATCTCTGATAACTAGGTTCTCAGCTGCTCCGTACGCTTCTTTAAAATCCTGATCATCTGCATACATGTCCCTAATATCATCAAAACCTAATGTCTTGACTTTGAACTCCTGCATCAGCAAACATTTCCTTCTCAAAGCATTAGCCACTTTGTTAGCAGTACCCGAAATATTCTTAATTACAAAAGTGAAATTCTGCATGTATTCGACCCACTTAACATGCCTCTGATTCAACTTTTCCTGTTGAGTCACAAATTGTAATGCATGGTTATCACTATATAAAACAAATTCCTTTGGAATCAAATAGTGCCTCCATTTTTTCAATGCCTGTATGATGGCATAAACTTCCTTATCATACGTGGAGTACTTTTCTTTTGCCTCATTTAGCTTCTCGTTGAAATATGCAATTGGTTTGTCATCTTGACTTAAGACTGCCCCAATTGCAAAACCGCTTGCATCACATTTTACCTGAAATGTCTTTTGAAAATCCGACAACACCAGAATTGGTTGTTCCGTAATATTCCATTTCAACAAATTGAAACTCTTCTCATCCTCTTCAGTCCAGTGAAAATATGTATGTATTTTCTTAACTGTATCCATCATTGCTGCACTAATTCCGCTGAAATTCCTAATGAATTTTTGGTAGAAACTAGCCAATCCATGAAAACTTCTTACCTCAAATATGTTCCTCAGTGATGGCCAATTTTTTATTACTTCCACCTTATCTGGATCCATCCTCAACTCATTCGTCGAAATAACAAATCCCAGATAAATGAGCTCTGTCTTCATAAACGAGGATTTCTTCATGTTTATCAGCAACTTCTCTTGCTATAATCTCTTCATCACAATGGCTAAATGCTTTAGATGTTTAGCTTCCGTTTTACTGAAAATCAGTATATCATCCAGATATACGATAACAAATTTTCCGATAAAATCCTTCAGGACTTCATTCGTCAATCTCATAAAGGTACTTGGCGCATTTGTTAAGCCAAACGGCATGACAAGCCATTCATACAAACCTTCGTTTGTCTTGAATGTTGTTTTCCATTCATCACCTTCTCTCATGCGAATCTAGTGATATCCACTCTTCAAATCTATCTTTGAAAAAAAAAATTCTCCACTTAAGCAATCCATTAGGTCATCCATCCTTGGCAATGGGAATCTATACCTGATGGTTATCTTGTTAATGGCTCTTGAATCGGTACACATCCTCCAGCCTCCATCCTTCTTCAGACTGAGTACTGTTGGAACAGCACATGGACTCAAGCTTTCCCTGACCAAACCTTTGTCCAACTCTTGGACTTGTCTTTTAACCTTTTCATTCTCTTGCGGTATCAATCTATACGCAGCTTTGTTTGGCAAACTGGCTCCTGGTATGAGATCTATATGATGACTCACACACCTGTTCGGTGGCAACGAACGAGGTAATTCGTACACTACAATATTAGTGAACTCTTTCAGTAGTCCCTAAACTTCTTCTGGCAAATCATTCACTCTTGTGCTAGTCAGAACAATTCTCGGTTTTCTGACCACAAAGAATTGTGGATCCTCCTTCTTCTTAACTTCTTTAATAAGTTCCTTCCCACTCATGAGAAGTACTGTGTTGCTTACCTCCGGTTTCACTTCCTTATCCTTAATTGGATGTAACATGTGAGTTCTCCCATTCTTCTCAAGGGTGTATGTGTTCATCCTCCCATCATGAATCACATTTCTATCATATTGCCATGGTCTACCCAGCAATAGATGACAAACATCCAT
>SNQJ01S0089413.1:0-33223 GCA_010110895.2 Picea sitchensis
TGGGGACTTTGCAGAGTGGACACATCATCGATCTCGTGTTCTCTTTCTTTTCACTCAAGCATGTTGCCGAAGTCACCTGCAATTAACAACAAAATTCATTAAATCATGATTTCAACAAATTTTTGGCAATTTTAAAATTTTAAAAAATGATTCTTTGTTTTTGCAAAAGAACAATGCCATTTTCATATGACCATCAGGACATCAATCCACCCTTACATTAGCCATTTAAATGTTCAAAAACTCAAAACGTCCTCCTCACATATTGAGCGCGCGTGAGCCATTTTTGGGCATTTTTCTTGTGGTTTTTTGAGATAGCACCCCCATTGCCACTACATCAGAGCATTGGCGCATCATCCATGGGTTAAGAGGGGCATTTTCCAAGCCATGTAGCGCATACCCACAATTTTTAGGGAGTGCTGAGCTTTTTGGGCGCTTGGGCTAACCCAGAGCATCATTTTTCATAACTTTTTAGTGCCTTAAAACAAAATTTAAATCATGCAATTGAAAGAGAAGGAGAAGAACACCAACCTGGTCCAAATGGCGAGGAAAACGATCAACCGTAGCTCTGGCACTGAACAATTCAAGATTCAGCTCCAAAAAACAAATTCTCCACTGCTACAAATATTTGCATAAATGAAATGGTAAATGACATTTTTTACCCCTTTTTACTATTATACATTTCATTTTTCTCATATGATATAGTTATTTTTGGGTTTTTGAAAAATGTTTGAAGGCTTATTGATCCCCTGGAATGCAGTTTTGACATTATTGGCAGGTTTTCAAGCAGGTTTGTTCATTTTATCTTGTCACCTTCATGAGCATAGTCTTCGTTCGTTCTCAAGCTCAAACACACGAGAATACGTCAGGTAAAATTTTATCTCTTTTGCGGACCCGCATGGATACACGAAAAAGGAACCCCCTGGAGTCTTCTTTAAACTCTTTTCAGACTCTCGAAACGTGAAAAGATTGTTGAGTGATCTTGCTTCCTTTCCCACTCGTTAAAAGGTTTGAAAGGGTGTCTTTCGAGTGATAAATTATCTCTTTTTCGGCCTCGCGAGACTAACATTACGAAAAAGGACAACATTGGAGTCATCTTTAAGTTGTTTTTAGACTCTCTAAATATGAAAAACCACCGAGTTTACCTTCTCTGGACTCGTTAAACAATCATACATTGAAGGGCCCATACGGGACCGAACCCTTACTTCTTCCAGTTCGCTAAACAAAGGAAGAGAGACTTACCAAAGGTGTGTCATATCGAGCATGTGTTACCCTCCTGGGGCTTGTTAAATTAAAAAGAGGTACTCTTCTATCTAGATGGGGGAAAAATCGAAAGAAGCAAGCCAATAATTTTTTGAGAACACTACCAGTAACTCTTACGGTCTCCCTTGAACACGACACTTTGTCTTTGCATTCATTTTGATCTGCTGAACCTATGCACTGAGCCAATCCTCTGAGTTTCTTTTCCTCCTTTGGGTCACCTGATGAAAGTCACAACATCCATTGCATCATCAAGTTTTGTTCCATGTCAATTTTCTGTTGTTGTGCCTCAATGTTCAAGGGAAGTATCTGCTTCGGGAGTCAGCCATCACAAATATCTTGTTTCAATACCTGTGTCAGTCCATGTTCATTTGATCTGCCAATTACATCTCTGTGTCAGTTTCGTGTCATTGATGGGGGATACATCAAGGCCCTCCTTCGATGAGTCTATTCCTGTTGACTTCAACACATTATCTAGGAACTAGACTTAGAAACCAGTTAGTACTTTGGGACCTGCATGCCTCAATGGTAGGCCTCCTCACATCCAATAGTGGGTTTACATCATTGACCCCTGATCGGATGATTCCTCGGATGTTCGACTTCAACTCATTCATTCACATTCGTCGGAATGTACTAGAGTACCTTGGGAATCATTGACATCAATGATGATCTCCCTCGCACTTGTTAACGATTTACATCATTGACCGGTAATCAAGTGGTTTCTGTGATGTTCAACATCAGGACATCTATTCACATGGTTAGTTTCGTACTACATCGAGATCAGTGAGAATACCCTGGGTTGAGTTTTTCACTTTTATGTATACTTTGCCCAGGCTGCGAAGGAGTTCTTTTGAACTATGACACATATATTGTTACATAGATCCACTTTGTATTGGTCGTGGCTATGTCTTGTCATTTCATAGATCTACTGTGTATTCTTCATGGCTATGATCAATTCAGGTCATGGGAGTATAGATCCACATTGTATCTTCAGTGGCTATACCTGTTATCAATGTAATTATGGATCCCCAGTGTGTTTTATGGCAGCCATACCTAAAAAGTCTTTATCACTCAAGCATAGGTATGTCTGCCTTGGGTTTGAAGCATGTTATAATATTTGTTTGATGGTTGTGTGTAGCTTTTTCCAGTGTCTCTACGTCCATACCCTTTCTCTAAAAAGTCTACAAAGTACTTCAGTCATCATCATCTTTTGACTTCGCACTTTGCGGGGAAATCTGTTACGCATCAAAATTACTCATTGCAATGATGGCTAAATGTTGTCATTATAAATATTGCAAGTGTTGCATGTTGGTTGAAAATTTTGCTAGTATCGCAAACATCACACTGCCTATGTCGTCTCCTTAACGACATCGTAAGGACACTAAGACACCTCAAATACTAGTCTGAAGAAGAAAAATCAATTGACAAAAGAGTACTAACCTTGTGCCACTGAAAAAGCCACTAAAACATCAATTTTGGGAAGGAGTGCTCCCCTACCTACTGACAGGGAGCGCTGACACTCTATACTCCCTTATAGAGGAGCGTTCTAGCTATCTGTACCCCTTTTGAGGGAGCATTGCTCTTTTTTGGGTGAAATTCAGTTTGTTAGAGGAAGTCGGGAGACAATCCCCTCAATATTTGAAGGTAGTTGGGTTCAAATCTTGGGTCAAGGCATGATCTTAGGAGAGATCCACAATTGAAGGAGAGGAATCCTCAACTTATCCCAAAGATCTCCCAAGTGGTTAGGCCTCTCCAAACCTATATAAGGAGGTCTCCTCATGGTAGAAGATATATGGATATTGATAATTACATCAAACTTATGATCTCACGAGTGAGATGTCATCAAAGCAATCAGTGTAGATTACTTGAGCAAAAGGGTTGGACAAGGAGAACTGGAAGAAGCTGTTGCACCTTCATCAAAGGATTGTAAGTACTTTTACTTGTTCTCATTAATAATCAATGCTTGGCCTGTTACTTTCAAACTTATGTTTGTTCCATATGAGTTTGTCTGCAGTAGATGGATCTATATTTGAGCTAATCTCAGTAGAATAGGAAGTCCATTGTGTCTTTGTTTGTTCTACAGGACCTATCAGGGAGCTCAAGATCGAAGCTCAGCCTGGACTTTGCAGGGACAAACATCGTTGATAAGGTACATATCTTTCTTCTTCTCCTTCATATGTTAGCTTGATTAGATCTAAAAGGATGTCAGTGTCCATGATAAGCACTTTTTTGTCTTGGCCTTAGGAGTCTAGAGACCAAAAGGGAATCCACTTGTCCGTAGGGGGATTCACCTACAACAACATGTCCCAGTGGATGCATGCTCCAGATGGTAGCTACACCAACAATGGTAGCTCCAATAGATGGCTCTTTTCTACAACACAATGGCTTGGTTTCACACTCCTCTATGCTGGCGACTCCTGCAAGCTCACACAATGACTACTTACAATTGCAATGGTTCTTCTAGTGGTTGATTGGGACTTTTCCTCCACGTGGATTTCCTTCAACAAACAACAATGTCTCTCTTCTCCATGAAAATTTTGCACCTGCGCTCCTACCAACAGTAAAAAACTCAGCGAGTTGTGCCTCCTCTTTCCATAGCGGCTGGCGATCCTTCTCTCTCTATGTGGGGAGGGCCTCCTCTCAATGATTCTCCTCAAACGACAGAAAAAAAACAATAGCTCTTTCCCTGAAAACGAATCCTTCCACATAATTTTGGTAGAGTTGGCTCCTCCAAAACAACAAAGCAACAATAACTGATCTCTCAATTGTAAGTGAGACTAGGCTCACCAAACTTCACGGCGTCTCCTTCAGCGACCGACGGCCCTCAGGCTTACGCTATTCTCTCATACTCATGCAACATAAATTTCTCTCTAACAGTCTCACAACAACATAAATATGAGACTGAGCTCACAACACACCTCCATCATCGTAGTTCTATCTGCGCCTCTGGAAGGTTGCTCGACAGGCAATTACCTCACAATTTGGATGGACTTCATCCCAACGCAACCTCTGGATTTTTCAGCTAGCCTTCACTCCTCCAATGCGGGCTGCAATGTTGCGGCTCTCTATTTTTATGCGGCAACTCCAAACAGGTCTGCAGTCGACGATTTCACTATGGTCGACTCCTTGACAGTGGATCTACAACATCATATCCTCACACATCTCAGATGTCACATATTCGAGCGAATGACAACTACTTAATCTCTAACGAACACGCCTCCCCGACTTCTCCTCCACATTCTTACAACAACAATCCTTCTTTCGCACGGTGAGATTCCTTCACATCCACTATCTCACTAGACCTCGTTCCCAATAGATCTCATGCACTCATTTTCTTATAGGGACAGATCTCTAATATCTGACCTCAATTGAACTGAAATTGAACATGCTTCTCTGAATCTCCTCCTGATCTTTCCTTCAACGGTCTACGACACTAGCAAGCTCTGATGCTTTATGTCTTACGACAATGGTGGGACGGGTATCCCTCTTCTCTCATGCTAAACTTACAAATTCACTTCACAACAGTTTGATGGACAAACAAAACACTCACAACAAAAAACTACTGTCCTGAGCTAATCTACTTCTATAGTCGATTATTCTCACATTTCTCTCACCATTATTCTCTTCTTGGGTAAGTTTGGCGAGAATCGAACCCATGAGCTTGTTTCCTCTCAGTATCACCTACGTGAGTGAAGTGAGGCCAGAGAAAGTACCGACGATGTCTCAGTGCTACTCACACCTTGTCCTTTTGTGTGCATGCATTGATCAATGCACCCTCTCCACTGGACATGCACTCTGCAACACATTTTTTACACTCAACAGGTGCACGGACCTCTCTCTCACTGCAAGATTCCAAATAGATGGAATTTTCTCCTCCAACAAATTGGTTGCACACTCTAGAACTCAGGAAGTGATGAAGAGATCCGCAAAATGGTTGCACACTCTGATCTCCTCCAGACCAAGTAGCAGCGATGAAAAAATATGTGATGAAGAGTGATACTTCACGCATTTAGCTCCTCAAAACAACAACACAACATGCTCCTCTGCGATGGTCCTTTTAGCAGCTTATAGGTTTCTCTTCAATATAGGTCGCTCTCCTCCAACAAACAAGACTACGAGACAAGATTCCTTTACTCAGCCTTTAACCAAGCTCTAATACCAACTTAGAAAATGGAAATGAGACCAGTGCCTCACAGGGGAAGCAAGCTACGCCTAGAAGCAACCTAAGCAATGCCACACACTTCATATTAATCAATCATGAATATAAAGAAATACATCAGGTAGGGAGTTAGAACAAACTCATAGGAAATAGGATCTATCCTAAATACAAACACAATTGGAACTACCTAACTAATAGTTTCTCCATTATTTCTCCAACAAAATGTTGTGCTTCCAATATCTAGAAATACATAATAATCCTCAATGTAGGTGACCTTAAGGTTCCTCGAGAATAAAGAAGTAGGAGATAACTTTTGGAGATGTCTTTTGAAATGGTGAGGGTGGCAAGGAGTTAATGACTACTATGATTTTAATTTCCACCATGTGAATATTGTACGTTAGGCATGAATAACCATTTTGTACTTTGAGCATGATTTTTCCATTTTGTATTTTGGGTATAAGGTGTCCATATGTACTTAACATAAAATCACATTTTTAATAAATATACATATGTACTTAACATGAAATCACATTTTTAATAAATATACATTGAGGAAATTTTATAATATATACATACTTTAAAGATGTTTTGAAATATATACATACTTCTATAGTGTCTCGTCATTAACATCTTTTATTGCTTTCTAGGTACTTATTTGATGTCTCTTTCGAGTCTTGCAAGTGGTAGAAATCAATATGCCTAAATATAAATAAATTGCATTTTTATTAGATATTAATATATAAATTGCATTTCTATTAGATTTTAATATATGAATGTGATGATGTGGTAAAATTCTTTGTAAGAAATGTCAAGAATATATTCTAAAATAGGACGATGATGAACATGTTTTACGAATTTCGTAGAGGTTCAGTCTAGAATCTTGGTATTTTTTATGAGGTCAAATCACAATGTATATTGTATAGGGTTGTCACTGCCATACACGTTATCGATTTGGATAATTACTTTTTCTAGAACGTTACGAATTAGGGTTTTGCTATGATGTCTTTGATTCCAATGGATATTATGATGTTGTTGATGACACTATTGATTTCAGTGTTTCAAGATTTTTTTAAGTCACATCAAACTTGAGTAGCATGTTCCAAGATTTTATATGAAACATGTGACTTTCTATAATCAAATAAAAATAAAGTCAAACTATCCATTGGGAGAAGTTTCTTGAGTGTTTCAAGATTTTTTTAAGTCACATCAAACTTGAGTGGCATGTTCCAAGATTTTATATGAAACATGTGACTTTCTCTAATCAAATAAAAATAAAATCAAACAAAGATACAAATGAGACTTAAATCTTGTTTGCTTTTCAATATAAGAAAATTACTCAATCCTTAGGTAGTTGAAGTTTTTTTCTTCATTTTCATTGGATTTTGTAATGTTATATATCTTATGAGTATATTTCATACTAAGTAAGAAAGATCACTTATAAGACACATTTAATTTTTAATGAGCTTCAAGCTGGTCTATGTAACATGTCTTCCCTTCTCTAATCAAAGCAACGTCAAGCTTGAGAAAGCTACAAACTTTGAATTTTGCAATGTAATGTATTTATCTAAGCATGTGTTGGATCTATGTATCCATTTTACCACCTTTTTTACTACTCAAGTTCAATTAGGGTTTGGTTGTCATTAGAATATGGAATATGCCATATGGGTATATTTCTATGTATCCATTTTACTACCTTTTTTACTACTCTTTCAATTAGGGTTTGGTTGTCATTAGAATATGGAATATGCTATATGGGTAGATTGATTTTTAAATATTAAGATATAATCTTTCAAGTCTATATAGAGGACTTAAAAGAAGTGTAAATAAACTAAGGACTTAATATATAGAGGTTTCCATATCCAAAATTAGATTGGATATTACAAAATTGTTTTTCTGAGATAGTGAATAGTATATGTGTGTTATGATGAATAATTTGTGTTATGAGTTTATGCACAAGGTTTTTTGAAGTTTTTATGAATTAAAATTTTTCCTTAATTTTGTTTATTTATGAATTAAAATTTTCCCTTAATTCATAAATATTTTTTTCTTTTAATTATTATAATTTAAGTTATATTACATAGTGGTTTTTCATTCAAATGAGATTTTACCTTACCCTTAATAGATTGGACTAACTCTAAACTCTCTTTCATTCTATGCAACCTACAATACTTATAATGCACGCACAATGTGAATTGTTGACACACTTCATTAAATTTATGTGCTTAAAAAGTTTATTTATGAATTAAAATTTTCCCTTAATTCATAAATATTTTTTCCTTTTAATTATTATAATTTAAGTTATATTACATAGTGATTTCTCTTTCAAATGAGAGGACTAACTCTAAACTCTCTTTCATTCTATGTAACCTACAATACTTATAATGCACATCAAATTCAGATGCACACTGTGAATTGTTGACACACTTCATTAAATTGATGTGCTTAAAAAATAACATAACTAGGATTGCAACATGGGGCCTTTCTCATGGTGTCAAATCACATTATTATTGTGATTTGGGATGTGTTTTGAGTTTTAATTAGATGTTATTGCATAGTGTGGTCATTGTTATAGATGACCTTTACAAATTAGGTTAAAATTGAGAAATATAGAGAATTTGAAATTTGTATGCAAGTATCCATTGATTCATTTAATTTCAATAAGATGAATGAAATTTTTTGTATTTAGTGGTTGAATTTAAAAAAAAATCCATAGGAATGTGTGGATAGTGTACTCATGTAGTCTTTTCTCAAACAAAGTTGTAGTTACTTATTTCATTGAAAAAAGCTTCTCATCCTTGGTTTCTATGGCCTTCAGACTAATTTACCATGTGTCATTGAATGACTCTAGGAAGTGAGTTGCAACTTGCCATAAAAATAAAAATGTTACTTGGATCAATGAACCATTAATACTTTGGAATAATGACATTGGATTACAACTAAGAGTACCCCTCTCTTATCAGTCCATGCCAAAAATATTATTTTATTTGATGATTTCAAAAAATAGGGTTTTTCTCAGTTATAAAAGTTTGTATTTAGGGATCAAAATTTGAAAACCCTACTCTAGGGGCATACGGATAGGATACTCATTTATTCCTTATTCAAACATGTTTGAATGAATTTATGGAACTCAAAAACATTTCTTTGTTTGGTTTTTAAGCCCTTGGGACAATTTTCCATGTGTCACTGTATGGTTCAAGGAAGCAAGTTGCAACTTTCCCTAAGAGAAAATTGGGACTTCCATCTAACCAAATAGTATAGTGAAACTAAACCTAATAGGAGAGAAAAGACATAATGCCAAAAATATTATTTTATTTGATGATTTCAAAAAATAGGGTTTTTCTCGTTTGTATTTAGGGATCAAAATTTGAAAACCCTACTCTAGGGGCATATGGATAGGATACTCATTTATTCCTTACTCAAACATGTTTGAATGAATTTATGGAACTCAAAAACATTTCTCTGTTTGGTTTTTAAGCCCCCAGGGTCAATTTTCCATGTGTCCTTGTATGGCTCAAGGAAGCAAGTTGCAACTTTCCCTAAGAGGAAATTGAGACTCCCATCTAACCAAACCGTATAGTGAAACTAAACCTAATAGGAGAGAAAAGACATAATTAAAACAGAAAGTAAACAATGTTAATCACATACAATACACATAGATTCACTCTGGAAACCCTTAACCAGGAAAACTAGCAATGCTTGAGTGAATTCTTCTCCAATGTTGTCTTTTTCATTCACCGAATAAAGAGTTACATGACTAACTTTGGTCTACATCTAAGACCAATTCATCATCCTACTCCCTTGCTTAGTTACAAGAACAACTCTACAACCATTTTGGCTTCATCTTCATGATCATTACAGACTCATGACTCTCTCTACCAAGTAACATAGACAATAATACATAATGCCATATTTATAGGCATTTTCTACATGTAAAACCCTAATTCATGGCAGCCAAAATGGTTACAGATCCATGAAGATGATTGGTTGTGATCTCATTATTCTCATGATTATGTCGTTGGTTCCAACCATCAGTTGAATACTAGTTAGCTACAAATCGACCATCCAATCGTCCACATTTCGACATCCAATCGACTCAATTTAACCTTTTTATGTTTGTAGCATCAGACAAGTACTTTCGCATACTTTTAAATGTCTAGACAAGTACTTTCGCATACTTTTAAATGTCTAGATGTGTGAAAGTTGCCCAAAACCCTCTACCTTATTAATTTACTTTAATTAAAATCCGTACTGTTGAATCGAGGATATCTTATTACGGCCGCCCTTCAATCCTTTGCAGATATGACCGAGTCGCTTTTGCAAGATTATCCTATCGCCGTCACGCTCGTGTTGTGCGGCCATAGTCAAGGCTTGACTGATCTCTCCGAAATGAGAAAATCGTGTGCAGGAGCTCCGAATCTGGCCCTCGGCACTTTCCACTAGTTGAACATTTCAATTTCTTCAACAATTCCGCCGCCGTGGTTTCTTTATATAAGGAGGAGTGTGGAGTGCTATGTAAGGAAGGATCACTCAACCTTCCAGAATCATTAGATACCCAATAATACCTCTCTACCTTCAGAAGAACAGGGCACCATGGGCCGAGCTCCTTGCTGTGATAAAATGGGAGTAAAGAAGGGCCCCTGGACTCTAGACGAGGATCAAATACTCGTTTCTTACATTAACAAACATGGCCACGGGAACTGGCGTGCACTGCCCAAGCAAGCAGGTCACTATAATAAATCTATTGGCAATGAATATCAGGATTGCGTGAATGAATGAAATCGGCCTGTAAATCTAATTAGGGTTCTTTAATGTTGCAGGGCTTCTGCGTTGTGGAAAGAGTTGTCGCCTGCGGTGGACGAACTACCTGAAACCTGACATCAAACGCGGGAATTTTAGTCCTGAAGAGGAAGATCATATCATCCAACTGAATCAGCTTATAGGGAACAGGTGAGTTTAAAATTTTATGAATTTTCAATATTTGATTGATAGAATTCACTCATAATCTGAGCAGAGTAATGTTTAAAATTTTTTCCTATTTCTAAATTAACTCAATTTWAAAAAAAAATCCATCCAAACTAAAATCAAAACAAATCCCCATAACTTTTATATCATCTCATTTATTACAGTTATAGGATTAAATCACTCCCACCAGTATGTGGTTGACCTTATGTTTTTAATCTGCCATTGCAATTGCTCACTCGTGCAATTATTTGATTATATTTTTCTTTTGTTATAATGTAGATGGTCTACTATTGCTTCGCACCTGCCAGGAAGAACAGACAATGAGATCAAGAATGTGTGGAACACCCATTTGAAGAAGCGTCTCGCGCGTATGAACGCCGAAGCCGAAGCCGAGTCGGTTGCAGTCCACGCACAGCCAGCGCCTTCGTCCTCACTGGATTCATCGACAGCAAAAATGGCATACCACGCTTCGAATCCACTAAGTTCGCAAATACTTTGTAATTCGGACGCAAGAGCGCCATCAGCATGGGAGATCTGTGATCCGGTTTATGTTTTGCCAGAACTCTCTGAAGACATGATCTCATCTTCCTACAACATGTGTAGGAGTACTATAGATGATCAGAGTACCAGCACTGATTCAATTTTAGATTTGCTTCATTCTGACTGTATTGATTCTTTAGAACTGGAAATTGATCACAGTCGTCTATCGATGAATACCCTGGATGAGCTTGAATGCCAGCCTTTATCAAGAGATCTGCGAATATTTATCGGTAATGATCGAAATAATTTCGAAGACCCAGCAGGGGTGCCTGCAATTAGCCAGGATGATAAAGCAGAAATGGTCACCAGTTCCTCTCAGGGCATGAGGTCAGACTGTGACGGAGAAATAGTAATAAGCGAGGAGAGCTTAAAGAGCTCAATGAACCTGCGAGTTGATTCTCTCGTGCAGCAACTTGATGGGGCAGAAGTTGATTGGTTTATTGACCACCTGGATAACATGAGTCCTGCCATGGATTCAAATCATTTAAGCAAAAATACCATTAACCTCTGTAGAACTGATCTCGAGGCTGGTGATGGCATGGACTACTGGCTAAACTTATTAAGACAAGTCCAGCCATTGCCCTTATTCAGTTAAGTTAATAATTGATTTCTTTGTTTCTGCGTACGATTGACCAAACACACAATCAAACAACCAATAATTTATAAGCAGTATTCTAAGAGTTTTAATTTTTTTTTACAGTTTTTATGTGATTTTTTTCGTTTGGAATGGTTGGATCTGATTTGAGTGGCAAAGTTTATATAATTCAAGTATCTAAAAAGTTTTTTAGGAGGCTGAATCCATTTATGCATTCAAAAATGCAATTTAAACAATAGAAAATAGCCTTTTTGACCAGATTTATATCACCAAATACCAACCAAAAAAACCCAAAACATAAAACATTTAACCAAAACCAATTTATAATTATAATTTTTAACTTAAAAAATAAAAAAATAAACTCATATATGGATTCATATACTGTTTTATAACATTTTAAAGCTAAATGTGAAGTCTTTTGTGCTAATATATGAACTTAAACTGGATCTTATCAAATTTAATGACTAATTTTTAAATATTTTTTATTTATCTATTTTTTTTTATAAATTTTTATTAATCTTAATTTTTCAGGAGGTTTTATAATTTATTTTTAAATTTTTGATCAATTCAAGATCGATTTTCTGAGCATGTAGGTTGGTTTAAAATGAAGTAAAACTCTTAAAATAAAGTTTCTGAAATACATGAAACTTTGATCCATACAAATTCAAACCACCCCTGAAAATTTGACAGAATTCATGTCCGTTTTTCTGAAAAACAAAACTCAGGAAACAAAACAGGGGACTTAACTCTACTGTCATGGTGGTGTCCCATACACTTAATTGTCTGCCAGTTCGCTGGTCATGATAATCAGTTATCACTGACCACAAACAAAAATGTATATGTTTCAGGACTCCATGCCTGTTCGATGTGAAGTTTAGTCGGTTTATGAACAGGAGCAGAGAAAAATTTTGTAGGAAGTTTATTATAATATTCATATATTTTTAAATCTGTTGTTGATGCTTTACACGTTTGTCAAGACCTGCAATTCGAAAAGACATGAGCTACATCGAATCGAGGCAAGTAGCTTTTTTGTGTGTGAAGAGAATGTGAAAGTCCTGCCCATATTCGGCCCTTCAAAAACAAAATGTGTGAAGCGTTGTTTACTGAGTGGTATGATGTGTGACAAGTAAAAATATTTTTATTTTTAATTTTTTTATTTGCCAATTATCATTAGAATCTGGGATGCAAGTGCTGGTGCAAGTGGGATGCAAGTGATGGGGAATTTTGTAATTTTATTATTTAAATTGTGGTTTTGAATGTATAGATGAATTTAGGGCTGTGAAAAACTTCTAATTTATTTAGATTGTGCAATTTTAGTAATTGATATTTATAATTTCAACATTTTTTCTAAATTTTTGATTAAATTTTGTAGATAAAAGATGATATAGATCTTGCTTTCTATTAGTGGGTTCATGATCAAGGCTAGAGGAGGGTTTTTATTGTCATCAATTAGTGGCAGGATGGTAAAATAAGAAAAAAAGGTCACATAGAAAGTTGGAGGGATGTGTGTAGTGTGTTTTTAGTGGATAAGGGTTGGGTTCATGATCAAGGCTAGAGGAGGGTTTTTATTGTCATCAATTAGTAGCAGGATGGTAAAATAAGAAAAAAAGATCACATAGAAGGTTGGAGGGATGTGTGTAGTGTGTTTTTAGTGGATAAGGGTTGTTGGATCCTGGGATGTTGGGTCAATCAAATTGTAGTGGCATATTGCATACTCAATCTATGAATAGGATAACACTACAACTATTGACATTGTTGGGATTGGGAGAATGACATGTTATTATATTTGGTGTGTATTTTTTTATAACAATAGAGCATGTGTGTTTAAAATTGTCTTTGTAGGATTAAGAATTTCCACTTACATGTTTTCTAACTTGATTGCTTAGGATTTAGCTTAGCCATAACAATTTTCATGGCTCTTTCTAAAAAAAACAACAAAACCTTTTCTTTTTTTTTTAATTCCTTTCAATATCTCCATTTTTAAAGTTATTTTCAATAGGTTACAAAAATCCATTTTAGATGAAACTACACATATTGTCTTATCTTGACATATATTATATATTTAAAATATAAATATCCTTGATTGATGCCATAACTTTTTTATAGTCTTATCCATTTATAAAAGTATTATATGATCGCACTAATAGAAACCAAGATCTGTAATCTCATTAAGTTAAGACCAGGCCCTTGACTCCTATACTATACTAACTTTTAATCTCTTATGTCTAAAGCTATGCTCACTTTTTTAATTTATGAAAAAATTATAAATTTAACATTAATAAATTTGGAAAAATAATGGTGCACAATAACATACATACTGCTTGTTCTTTATAATTTTACAATTCATTTTAAAGAAATACCATCACAGAGCTATTCAACAACTACACTATCTAGGTACTATCACAATGAAAAGTAACTTATTATGGTTAAAAAAATGGAGTTCCATATATAATTGTACAATTTTTTTCTAAATAAAAATTATATATTTAGAAAATTAGTTGGATTTCATACATTTTATTGTAATTTTTTTTTAGTTTTCCCTCAAGTTAATAAATACCATTATTAATTTAGGGCATTCTCTAAATATTCGACTTTTTAAAATTTTTCATCAGAATCCGACAAAACAAATCTTGGGGAAATCTCCATTTTCTGTTGTTTAAATTGCATTTTTGAATGCCTAAATTGATTCATCACCAGGCACTAGAAAACCTTTAGGGCACTCGAATTATACTTATACAAACTCAATCACTCAAATATGGAGTTCCAACAATTTTTATCTCAATTTTAGTAAAAATTGCTTGGAGAATATACACGTAAAAACTAAACTTTAGCTAAAATTAAAATTTCATTATTTCCAAATTAGAACATCAACAATGACACAAACATGTGACTTAATTTTATTTGAGTTGGCAATGGAGGCTTCTCTCATACATTTAATTACTTGCAAGTTTGCTAGTCAGTGAGATCACGATAATCAGTCATAGCTTAGCATAAACAAAAATGCACATACTTGATTTAGGACTCCATGCTTGTTGTATGTGAAGTTTATGAACAACAGAGAAAATCAAATGAAATTTGTAGGAAGTTTCTTACAATATTGTTGATGATGAATCACATGTTTGTTTAGATTTGCAATGTGAAACAACACCAGTTGCATGTGAATGGAATGTCAACTAGGAAAATACAAGTCATGCACAATTTCCATGCATAACAATATACTCTTACCAAACCATGCCTTGTTGATCTCCTAAAAAATCTCTACTTCTCTAAGGTCTAAGGGGTGGTTGTGGGTTTAGTATGGAAAACCAATGACTGAGCATGACTTATTTTTGAGGAAGACATGACCTACAACTCTTCTTGATGCAGGAGCATCATGCAAAGCCTAAAGCACGCGACCAAGCCAAGAAATAGTTGGACGCATGGAGGAAGAAAATAACACGTTTTCATAAAGACCCGTTTTGAATTTTGAAACAAAGTCATTAATGTAATAGTTAAGAGGAACATACTCACGTTTATGCTTTGGAGATTGTAAATGGACCTGGGGAAATTTTCCCATCCGTCTTTTGTATTAAGGCATTTAAGCCCAGTTAATGAAAGTAGGTAGATATGAATGATAGATTAGACAGTTTTAGAGCATAGGAGGGAAAACGGATATAGACACCCTCATTCTTGTATTATTGTATTATTATTAACATTAACACATTAGCACAGAAGAGAGCTATAGAGAGAGAGTTGTAGAGAAGAAGTCCATGTACAAGAGCTTTGAATTAATATATGAAGCTTTGAATCAGATTTCATGGTGTTATGATGTTTTCTGTTTACACATGGTGAATGGTATGCTTACAGTTGTTTATTCTCTCTGTTCATGCCTTTGTTGTTATTCTGTGTATGTATGTTTTCATGTTAAATGTTTGAAGTCTGAGAGAGAGAGAGAGAGACTGAGTTTCAATTGTTTCTCTTCCTGAGTGAGAGAATTTCCTGCAAGGAGTGCAGTGAAACATCCACAAGGTGTGCGTTGACGAAGTTCAGAGTTTATCTCTGAGAGCTCAGGAGGGATACCGTTGTTCTCATTCCATCGGAAGTGCAAGTGAAGCACATAAGTCGTGCAAGGTGTGCGCAGGTTGGTTGAAAGCTCATAACTTATCAACCAAGGAGAAAGTTGAAGGTTGAAAGACTGTTGTTGCAGGAAGTGCATAGAGTCGGCAAGTGAAGCACAGAAGCCGTGCAAGGTGTGCACAGGCTGGTTGAAAGCTCAGAACTTATCGACCAAGGAGAAAGTTGAAGGTTGAAAGACTGTTGTTGCAGGAAGTGCATAGAGTCGAGAGGTCGAATACTTAGAAGTATTTGAAATATTGTCGCAAGGAGTTCGTGTAGGAGTTCTTTTCGAGGCTTGAAATTGCCAGAGGAAGCTCAAGAGGGTTAACACCTTTGAAATACTCCAAAGGGAGATGGGGGTCGAAGTCATCCAGTAGAAGTTAAATTCCAGTGGAAGAACCTTTGTTTCATTTCGCGGAAGTTGTCTAGGAGGACGAGCGGTCGAGATTCTTTGTGGAGAACTCGTGAAGTCGCGAGGACTGTGGGATCTAGAGAAGTTGCAGGGCAGATAAGGTTTGGGCGAACGCATCCTTTTGGGTTCAAGAATCAACGAGGACCGTTGATCGTGATCTGTTTGAGCTGTCAGATCATTTCGGCATTTTGGGGATCCTGATGACAAGGAGTTGAGTACAGTGGAACGAAAGTCCCGAAATTGCGAGTTGCGATAAGAAGTGGCGTAGAGTTCAGGATTTCGGTACTTCCGGTGTCGGGAGACGAAGGAGACAACGCTTTGGGAGCGAGAGTCCCGAAAACCCGGAAGAGTGATAGGTGGCAGGAGTCTACGTCAAAGGTAGAAAACGTCGAGTGGACAGGTGGCATGTCCTCATCAATCGACGGATTCAAATCTTGTTGACCGTTTCGGGGTTCGGAGGTTGAAGAATTGGGGAGCCTTGCATCCGGATTCATGAAATCGCGAAGTCCGAAATTTCGAATCGGTGAAAGGTTCTGTGAGGAGTAGTCTTGGCTGAATACATTTCGGGGAATCGGCGTTTCAGGTTTCGGCGGGTTCAGGAGCCGGAAACTCGATAACAAAAATCATGATATCGCAAAACCCGAAGTCTCGAATTTAGCGAAGGGAACAATCTTATTTCAGGTAAGGAGATTTGGGTTAATGCTTCGTGTTTGATCGCGTGGGCACACCCATAAGGACCTGTGGATACACTGTTGTGTGTGAAAGGTATTTCCCGAGGGGAAAACAAAGAGTCAATTAGACTCGAGGGAAATTTAGAATGATCTTGAGCGGACCTCGACCCGAGGGTTCGGGGGTCTGCGCCAATTTGGTATCAGAGCTCAGAAAAAGTTCTTTGTTTTCTGTAGCAGAGGAAGGAGGAATATTTCTCATCCATTCCACCGAGAAGGAGAGATAGACCAATGCATGATCCAGCAGTGGAAAGGGAAATGCATGAACTACGTGCCAGGCTTGATGCCATGGAGACAACACAGAGGTGCACAGTCGACACTGGGGATATCAGTGAGGCTGACAGTGAAAATGAAGATGGACATGGAGAAGAAGTCATAGTCGAAGATGCTGCAGATGAACGCCCGTTCAAGGCTGTTGCTAGGATAGGTGCTAGAGCAAAAATGGAGATTCCCATGTATGAAGGAAACCTGGATGTTGAAGAGATTCTAGATTGGATTAAAGCTCTGGATAAATACTTCGACTATGAGGATGTCGAGGAAGATAGAAATGTCAAACATGTCGTCACTAGACTTAAAGGGCATGCAACGTTATGGTGGGATGAACTACAGGGTGACAGACGCTGCAAAGGCAAGTAGAAAATCAAAAGCTGGGATAGAATGGTTGCGAAGATGAAAGCCAAATTCATACCCAAGGATTATCAAATTACTCTGTTTCGAAGGATGCATAATTTGAGACAGAAGTTGATGACAGTGAAAGAGTACACTGAAGAATTCTATAAGCTAAACATCAGAGCAGGTCATCGGGAAAATGATGATGAAAAGGTTGCCAGGTACATGAATGGTCTGAAATATGACATCCAAGATGAGATGAGCATGATGATCATTCAAACTGTAGAAGATGCTTATCGGATGGCTCTGAAAGTTGAAGAGAAGCTGAGTCGAAAGCAAAGTCCAAGAGGCCGAGGCAGAAGTCCAACTAGAGGCAAAACAATTTCCCAAGACAGAACTCAGAGACCTCAAGAAGAGGGAAATAAACCTTAAACTCAGCATGAGAGAGGAGGAAGCTCACAGAGAGGGCAGTATGCTGATAGAAATACTTTTCCTCGAACTAGAGGAAGAGGAAGAGGTAGAGGTGGAGAAGTAAAATGCTTTACCTGTGGGAAAAATGGACACAAATCCTATGAATGTCCAGATAGAAAGAAAGAAGGAGGTGAAACTCACATTGTCGAAGCACAAAGATGGAATGTTGAGGCAGAAGATGCTGAGGGCGAAAGATCCTTGAAGATGAGGAAAGTTATCTTAACACCAGAGAAAGAGGCAGAGAACCCATCCCAAAGGAACAGTCTGTTTTGGACTGCTTGCAAGACCAAAGACAGGGTATGCAAAGTCATTGTGGACAGTGGTAGCACAAACAATCTTGTTTCTACAAAGATGGTAGAAAAGATGGAGCTGGAGACTATTGAACATCCAAGCCCATACAAAGTTTCATGGCTACAAAAAGGACATCAGGTAAATGTCACTAAACAATGTTTAGTTGAATTTAAAATAGGAGGATATAAGGATGAAATATTATGTGATGTCATTCCCATGGATGTTTGTCATCTATTGCTAGGTAGACCATGGGAATATGACAAAAATGTGGTTCATGGTGGGAGAAAGAACACATACACCCTGAAGAAGAATGGGAGGACTCACATGTTGTTGCCAATTAAGGATAAAGAAGTGAAACCAGAGGTAAGCAACACTGTACTTCTCATGAGTGGGAAGGAACTTCTTAATGAGGTTAAGAAAAAGGAAGATACACAATTTATTGTGGTTAAGAAGCCTAGAATTGTTTTAACCAGTACAAGAGTGGATGATTTACAAGAGGAAATCTAGAAGTTGTTGGAAGAGTTCATTGATATAGTAGTGGACAAACTACCTCGTTCATTGCCACCAATCAAGAGTATAAGCCATCATATTGATCTTATACCTGGAGCCAGCTTACCAAACAAAGTCACGTACAGATTGACGCCACAGGAGAATGAAGAAGTCAAGAGACAAGTCCAGGATTTAATGGACAAAGGATTGGTTAGAGAGAGCTTGAGTCCATGAGTTGTTCCAACAATGCTCAGCCCAAAGAAAGATGGAGGCTGGAGGATGTGTACAGACTCAAGAGCGATCAATAAGATTACCATCAGATACAGATTTCCATTGCCAAGGATGGATGATTTGATGGATTGATTTGAAAAGCGGATATCATCAGATTCGCATGAGAGAAGGTGATGAGTGGAAGACAACATTCAAGATGAATGAAGGGTTGTATGAATGGCTTGTTATGCCGTTTGTCTTAACAAATGCGCCTAGTACTTTCATGAGACTGATGAATGAAGTCCTGAAGGATTCCATAGGAAAATTTGTCATCGTATATCTTGACGATATATTGATTTTCAGTAAGACGGAAGAAGAGCACTTGAAGCATATAGCTACAGTGATGAGAAGATTACAGCAAGAGAAGCTGCTGATAAACATGAGGCAATCATCATTTATGAGGACGAAACTCATTTATTTGGGTTTTGTTATCTCTGTAAATGAGCTGAAAATGGATCCGGATAAGGTGAATGCAATTAAGAATTGGCCATCGCCGAAAAGTATATTTGAAGTTCTAAGCTTCCATGGTTTAGCTAGTTTCTACAGAAAATTCATTCGAAATTTCAATGGGATTAGCGCACCGATGATGGATACGGTGAAGAAAAGACATAAATCTTTTCATTAGACAAAGGAAGCAGAAAAAAGCTTCAATCTGTTGAAGAAAAAGATTACTGAACAACCAATTTTGGTGTTGCCATATTTCAGTAAGACATTTCAGGTCAAGTGTGACACTAGTGGATTTGCAATTGGAGCGGTCTTGAGCCAAGATGATAGGCCGATTGCATACTTCAACGAGAAGTTGAATGAAGCAAAGGTCAAATACTCAACATATGACAAGGAATTCTATGCGGTCATACAAGCGCTGAAGAAATGGAGACATTATTTGATTCCTAAAGAGTTTGTTTTGTATAGTGATAATCATGCTTTACAATTCGTGACTCAACAGGAGAAGTTGAACCAAAAGCATGCAAAATGGGTTGAATACATGCATAATTTTACTTTTGTGATTAAGCATATTTCTGGAACTACTAACAAAGTTGTTGATGCTTTGAGTAGGAAATGTTTGCTTATGCAGGAATTTAGAGTCAAAACTTTGGGTTTTGATAATCTCAAAGAGATGTACAGGGATGATCCAGATTTTAAAGAGGCGAATGAGGCATCTGAGAATCCAATTCTTAGGGACAGAAGCCAGTGGACTGAATATATGATCCAGGATGGATTATTATTAAGGGGAAATCAATTATGTATTCCAAAATGCTACATGAGGGAGAATTTGTTGAAAGAAAAACACAGTGGAGGATTGGTCGGACACTTCGGTCATGATAAGACATTCTCAAAGTTGAATGGCTCATATTTTTGGCCAGGGATGAGGACAGATGTTAAGAAATTTGTGGGCATGTGTAGAATTTGTCAGCACACAAAGGGAAAAAGGAAGAACACAGGGTTATACCGGCCATTACCCATACCAGAGAGGCCATGGGATGTAGTGAGCATGGATTTTATATTAGGGCTGCCAAGAACGCAAAGAGGATTTGATTCAATCTTTGTGGTGGTAGACAGATTTTCAAAGATGACACATTTCATACCATGCCGAAAAACCAGTGACACAACTCATATTGCGAACCTGTTTTTCAAGGAAGTTGTCAGACTTCACGACCTGCCAAGGAGTATTGTTTCGGATCGAGATACCAAGTTCGTGGGACATTTCTGGAGGACTTTATGGAAGAAGTTGGGGAGAAATTTGTCATTTAGCTTAGCGTATCATCCTCAAACGGATGGACAGACAAAAGTTGTGAACATGAGCTTGAGAGATTTGTTGAGGAGCCTAGTGACTAAACACCATAGTCAGTGGGACCACATTCTGCCACAGGCAGAATTTGTTTACAATGATTTGATCAATAGAAGAACAGGGCAAAGTCCATTCCAAATTATGTATGGAATGCAGCCAAGGGGAGTTTCTGAATTGAAGGATTCGAACAAACTGAATTCAAGAGTGCTAGTGCAGAGAATTTTGCAAAATCAATGAAGGAACTTCATAGCTGAGTCAAGGAGCGATTGCAGAATTCGAGTCAAGAGTATAAGTGCAGAGAAGATCAACATAAGCGAGAAATTCAATTTGAAGTTGGTGATCTGATTCTTGCACATCTGAAGAAGGAAAGGTTTCCAAGGGGAACATATAACAAGCTGAAGATGAAAAAGATTGGACCATGCAAGGTCTTGAAGAAATTTGGGGCAAACACATATGAGATTGAATTACCCGATGGGATCGAAATTTCACCGATATTCAATGTTGCAGTTTTGTACCCTTACAGAGATGAAGAAACAAGAACAGAGGATGGATAGAAGGAAGTTCAATGGACTAAACAAATGTCTGTAGCTGAAAAGCCACAGATGGAAAGCATAATTGACAAGAGAGTCAGCAAAAAGACTAGGAGGAAAGAGTATTTTGAATACTTGGTCAAGTGGAGAGGACATCCAGTTGAAGATGCTATCTGGGAAGATGAAAGAAAAATTCAGAAGCATGAAGAGACCATTCAAGATCTCATGAACAGGAGTTCATGAAAATTTTCAAGCGAGGGAGTATGATGCAGGAGCATCGTGCAAAGCCTAAAGCACACGACCAAGCCAATAAATAGTTGGACGTGCGGAGGAAGAAAAGAGCACGTTTTCATAAAGACCCGTTTTGAATTTTGAAACAAAGTCATTAATGTAATAGTTAAGAGGAACGTACTCGCATTTATGCTTTGGAGATTGTAAACGGACTTGGGGAAATTCTCCCATCCGTCTTTTGTATTAAGGCATTTAAGCCCATTTAATGAAAGTAGGTAGATATGAATGATAGATTAGACAGTTTTAGAGCATAGGAGGGAAAACGGATATAGACACCCTCATTCTTGTATTATTGTATTATTATTAACATTAACACATTATCACAGAAGAGAGCTACAGAGAGAGAGCTGTAGAGAAGAAGTTCATGTACATGAGCTTTGAATTAATATATGAAGCTTTGACTCAGATTTCATGGTGTTATGATGTTTTATGTTTACACATGGTGAATGGTATGCTTACAGTTGTTTATTCTCTCTATTCGTGCCTTTGTTGTTATTCTTTGTATGTATGTATGTTTTCATGTTAAATGTTTGAAGTCCGAGAGAGAGAGACAGAGTATGAGTTTCAATTGTTTCTCTTCCTGAGTGAGAGAAGTTCCTGCAAGCAGTGCAGTGAAACGTTCGCAAAGTGTGCATCGACGAAGTTCATAGTTTATCTCTGAGAGATCAAGAGGGATATCGTTGTTCTCATTCCATCGGAAGTGCAAGTGAAGCAAAAAAGCTGTGCAAGGTGTGTGCAGGCTGGTTGAAAGCTCAGAACTTATCAACCAAGGGGAAAGTTGAAGGTTGAAAGACTGCTGTTGCAGGAAGTGCACAGAGTCGAGAGGTCAAATACTTAGAAGTATTTGAAAGACTGCCACAAGGAGTGCGTGCAGGATTTATTTCGAGGCTTGAAATTGATAGAGGAAGATCAAGAGGGTTAATACCTTTGAAATACTCCAATGGGAGATGGGGGTCGAAGTCATCCAGCAGAAGTTAAATTCCAGTGGAAGAACCTTTGTTTCATTTAACGTAAGTTATCCAGGAGGACGAGTGGTCGAAATTCTCTGTGGAGAACTCGCAAAGTCGCGAGGACTGTAGGATCCAGAGAAGTTGCAGGGCAGATAAGGTTTGGGCGAACTCATCCTTTTGGGTTCAAGAATCAACGAGGACCGTTGATCGTGATCTGTCTGAGCTGTCAGATCATTTCAGCATTTCGGGGATCCTAATGACAAGGAGTTGAATACAGTGGAATGAAAGTCCTGAAATCGCGAGTTGCGATAGGAAGTGGCGTAGAGTTCGGGATTTTGGCACTTTGGGTGTCGGGAGACGGAGGAGACAATGCTTTGGGAGCGAGAGTCCCGAAAACCCGAAAGAGTGACAGGTGGCAGGAGTCTATCTCAAATGTAGAAAACGTCGAGTGGACAAGTGGCGTGTCCTCATCAATCAGCAGAGTCAAATCTTGTTGACCGTTTCGGGGTTCGGAGGTTGAAGAATTGGGGAGCCTTGCATCCGGATTCGCGAAATCGCGAAGTCCGAAATTCTGAATCGGTGAAAGGTTCTGTGAGGAGCAGTCTTGGCTGAATACATTTCGGGGAATAGACATTTTGTGTTTTGGCGTGTTCAGGAGCTGGAAACTCGACAACGGAAATCACGATATTGCGAAACCCGAAGTCTCGAATTTAGCGAAGGGCACGATCTTATTTCAGGAAAGGAGATTTGGGTTGATGGTTCGTGTTTGATCGCGTGGGCACACCCATAAGGAATTGTGGATACATTGTTGTGTGTGAAAGGTATTTCCCGAGGGGAAGCCAAAGAGTCAATTATACTCGAGGGCAGTTTAGAACGATCCTGAGCGGACCTCGACCCGAGGGTTCGGGGGTCTGCACCACTTCTTCTAGGGAAAAACATGGCCAAGGATTTTTATGACTTTCCATGATACAATTCCTTGGTACAAGTGTTATTTGAGCTTCATTACATCCAATAGCTTACTTTCAAGGCCTATGGTGGAAAACACAAGTATAAAAAACATATACTTTCATACTTCATATAAAATGTCTCCATTTATGGAAATTTATGGTCATCATCATCCATCCATCCATCACATCACACTTGAAAGGGAAAGTGAAGGAAAGTAGTGGAGGACCACACAAAACACTAACAAGATATTCTCCAACTATTGAAGGACAACTTGGCTATAGCACAAAATAAGATGAAACAAAAAGTGAATAAACATTGCAGTGAAAGAGAATTCAAAGTGTGGGATTGGGTATTTTTGAGGTTACAACCAAAGAAATAGATGTTCCTTAAGGAAAAAAAGAAGGATAATAAATTATCACCAAACTACTATGGTCCCTATAAGATGCTGCAAAGGATTGGAAGTATGGATTACAAATTGGAGTTTCCTCCATCTTCATGTGTACATCCAACATTCCATGTTTTTTTTTAAACAAGGTAATAAGTGGCAAGATCTCAGTTCAAACTATTTTACCATAGATTAATGAAGAAGAGAAAATCATACTAGAAACATAAAAAATTCCTTGAAATAATGATCAAGAAAGTATAAAATCGAGCAATTGCTAAGTATCTCATAAGCTGGAAGAACCTACCAATCAAATACATGACAAGGAAAGATGAGTTCTTCATGTAGAAACATTCATAGCTAATCAAGTGTTGAGGAAAAAATTGTTTGAAGATGTGGAACATGCTCAGCTTTAGATATTGAGTTATTACATTTCTATTATTATATTAGTGTTGTTCTTATTGGTCAAGTAGATCCTTTAATTGTAATTGTACCATTTTCTTCGTATATACCAAGGAGACCTAGTTTTTGGAGCATATTATCTTGTACATTTTTTATATTGTAAAAACATGTTTCTCCCTTGAAGATGCTTCTCATTCATTATTCTCTCTCATTCTCAAGATGAGGAGTTACTTCTATTTATCTTTTTATTCTATTTGTGATATGAGTGTCATTAATTGGTTTTCCACACCACATATGTGAGTCAGGGCTTATACCATGACTAGGGAAGAAGAACAAGGGGCTTAGATGCTAAAAAAATCTTCTTGGTCTTAATGACCATGAACAAGGCTTCCAACTAGGAATATGGTCACCATAAGTATGTTTGTACAACAAGAATGTGTCTTGGGGTCTCTACCATGGCTACGGTTGTAAAACAAGGCCCTTAGATTGTAAACAAAGAATATTGATCTTAGTAGCCATGAACAAGGCCTAAAACCACCACATATATCCTCTCTAAGATATCTCTAAACTTCAGGTAGGATTTGGGTGCCACTTGGAGTTTTTTCACACGTTAGTTGGGTCTTACGACCTCTGCACTGGACCTCAATATCATTAAGAGGTTTTGTGCACCACCTATGGAACTTAGGGTGCTTGGGTCCTATATGAATCTTCCCAAGATCAAGCTTCATGAATTAGTTCTTGAACAACCACCTCATACATATGTATGGGATCTTTGGCATTTAACTAGGAATATGGGTACTATTAGTATGTTTTTCAAAATAAGAATGGCTTTTGAGGCCTATACCGTGGTCGAAGAAGGAAAACAAGGACCTTGGGATCTAAATGAAGCTTCTTGAACTCAGGTACCATGAACAAGGCCTTGAGACACCACACATATCATCTCTAAGGGATGTATGACCTTGGGATTTGATATTGACACCATTAAAATCCAAGTTTGTCACTTTACAAAGCTTCAATATTGGTATGCATGGGGCGCAAAGAGGAGAAACCTTTGTATATTCTTTTAGAGATTAGGTGGTAGCATAGGTATCTTCTACGATATCATGGTTATTAAGCAAGGAGAAAATCATGGTTATTAGATCTGCAATGCGAAACGTCACCAACTCCATGTGAATGGAATCTAGCTGAAATAGAGCTAAATAGTTTTTGTTTGTGTGAAGAGAATAAAATTCAGAGCTTAAAAGCCCCCGGGATATGTCAATAACGTGCCCATATTCCGCCTGTTAAACAAGTCTAAAGCACCATTGACGAAGTACTATTCTGCGTACGTTAAATCGATTTTGTATCACTTTTTGACAATATAGGATGATGGCCAATCTCCATGTAGCGGAGGCTCGAAGGCCGCCTCATAAGTCCACTATTACAGTCATTACAGTCACCATTGCCCCACGACATTCTCCCACTCAAGTGGAAAAAATATATTTCCAGCCACTGTTTAATGCGCTTTACGACTGCAAATATTAAATAATAATGGAGAAACAATTTATCCATGCCCATCTTCGCAGAAGATAATATTTAAATAGTGCCATGATAGATGCATCCAACTTTTCTTTGTCTCGCCCGAATCTACTGGTCGGTCACTCATGGAATGCTGTCATTTTACTGTTTTCCCGGTTATCCATAATATGCTTCTCAAATTACAATACTTCTGTATACATGACTTTTCAAAAATATTTACAATGTTTATGACATAATTTTTTTTACAGTAAATTATGTATTTGTATATTGGTGTATTGCTAGATAATTCCCCAATTAAAAGTGTTTGTTGAGGGCATGAGTTTTCTTAGAGTGTTTGTTGACATTCCTTCTCCTTTGTCTTGGAATGTCTTCTCCATCTGGATGTTAGATTCACGCAACACTGCCAGTTCTTGCTACTAAAGTTTCAATTTCCCTTTCATGGCTTCCATTTCACAATTGGAGCAGTGGCAAAGGGGATGATTGCGTTGCCACATGGGGAATTGTGAGCTGAGAGTGGCTGGAGAGACTCGAAAGAAAGACTGACGGAGAGGTAAGCTAGGAGACCATAGGGGTTAGGGGAGAAACTAATTGCTTTGAAAATTCCTACATGTGTGCAATACCAATCCTCTAGATAGCTTGAAGGGATGTGATGAATCACCCATGTGTGCACTCGAGACATACTAGATGGCAGAAGGAAAGATTGACGATGGATGGAGGTATCAAAGATCCAAACATTGAGGCCACAACCAATGATCCATGCAAAATCGAAGACGAGGGCAACGAAGAGATGTTTCACACTTCAGAGTGAGGTCAAGCAAGAGTGAAATCCCATATGCAAACTAATGGAGAACTTGGGAGGCAATAAAACTTGGCATGAGGATATGGCTAATCATGTGGTAGGTTCTACATGGCGTTCGTGAGGATGAGAAATTGCATGTGCCAAGTGCTTTAGTGTGTTTGTTCAATTGATTAAGTTCAATGATGAGGAGGTTGGGGTCACATCGACCCTAAATATTTTTTGAATGCTGATATGTCTAAGGAAGAAAGTGGATGGAGAGAGCTTCATTTACCCTTAAAGCTCCTTGGTCCACATGTCCTACATCCTTAGCCAACAAGTCAACCTCCCCATGGAAGCAGTTAATAGAATGGAAGTTTTGCTCCTCAATTTCAATCATGTGGTATATTCTCTGTAAGTTTGGGTAATTTCAATCATGTGGTATATTCTCTGTAGGTTTGGGTGAGTTCTTTTACAGATCTTACAAAAACATTTTATAATTAGCTCCGAGTCTCTGATGAAAATGATGCCCAAATTTTTGTTTTCTTTGATAAGTTTCATCCCCATATATACTACTAGACTTCTGCTTGATTATTTAAGGTGCATCCAAGGCCCCAAGAAAACTTCAGAATCTGATTTCCATCAAGGTTGTAAATCCTCCCTCCCTCGACGCACCTGTTTCCCCTGAATGTAACACCTTGTTTTCCCCCATAACTATCATTATGCTAAGAATTCATGTAATGTGATTATGAATCATGTAATTATGTTGTTGATCGATAGAAAACATCAGACAACTGACTGAGAAGGAAAATGCCTTGAATATTGGCCATGATATCACAAGTGGGAATTGGTGAAGTGGATGGGTGAGGTGGAATGGAGAAGCTTCAATGTAGAAAATAGGAAGCTTGCTCAACATTAGAGCATACACCTGAAAAATTTTGTGCATTAGCTGCCAACTTACTTAGATATGCATAGATATACGTGATCAGTTAAGGAGAGAAGGATTGGTGGTTGAAGAAGTTATCACTATTGGAATATTTGGTGTTTGGAAGAAGCAAGAGTCAATTGAAAACTAACAGAAGGATGCGCTAGATTTCCCCCTCGAATTCAGGTTCCTGACTAGAGGGTTGTTTCTAATAGAAGTCACGAGAATCCCAAGGAATGCATGGAAGAATAGACCAAAGGTGGAAAAACACCATGTAGATCAACATATGCAAAAGAGGATAGAGAACAAAGAGAACATAGCATAAGTGAAAGTGAACATGCTTAGGAATATTACAACAATCTAAGAAGTTAAAGACGGATTCTCACAGAGAACCCCAGTGAACATAGTGAGTTGCATGCTCACAGATAGATGAAGCAGTGAGGACGATACTCATGCACGTTATTTTGAGTAACAAAGTTGTTGGGATTTTTTCCTTGAAAAAAATAGGAAACTTTCCCAAGGCATTAATGGCCACCCTGGAACAGAGAAGATCCGTATCCAGAATGGAGAAATAGAGGACCACAACTTGGTGCTTACTGGAAAGAAACCAACACTAGTAAGGGGAGGTCTCCAGGGAACTATGTATTAGAGAAGAGACTCCCTTATGCAGAGGAAATCTAGTTGGGAAGGTGCCTAATAAACCCGTGGAGGTCCTGATCTTAGTGGGAAGAGGGAAATTTTTGTTGTTGCCAGTAAAGTAAATGAGAGTAACCTTCCTAGAACATTTTCCTAATTGGGAAGTTTGTTGAATCAATCGCCTTGTGGTATCATGGCTTGGCACAAGGATTGCATGCTGTAGAAAGACATATTGCAGCATAGCCTATAGTTGGGAGGAAATACTTTCTCTCTTAGTTAGTTGGTTGGTTTAATAATTTACTGAATAGATAGGTGTTTTAGCTTAACATGTTTGATTTATGTTTAGTGATGCAAATATGTTGTTTGTGGTGTTTATGAGAAATGTGAATATATGAAGGAATGGTTGAATTCATGAGTAAAAGGGTTACGCATGATTGTTTTCACTATTAACCTGGTAAATATGAATAACTCAGTAAGCAGTGTCAAATCTGAGTGTATCCATGTGAAAACTGCAAGCCTTTGAAATGGAAATCTTATAGGGTATAAACCTTCAGTGGATGAGTGATGGCAGAATGTCCTGGTGTTTGGAAAGGATTCTTTGTAGCTAGGGGACCTTAATTCTGGTGAAAATCTCATATATTGAAATGGAAATCTTGCAAGATGCAATTCTTCAACCAATTTATGAGATGAGAACACCTTAACTAGTTTCAAAGAGAAACCTAGAGTTTGTGGGAATCTAGTAAAACCTTAACAAGTAAGTCCGAGAAGCCTTGAATCATTAATTCCTCGATTAGACTATTATCTTGAAGAAAACCCATGTACTGAGTTGGGATGAATGACAACCTTAGATTTGGCACTGTGAGATAATATTGACCATTGTTCAGAAGGTATGATCATCGAAATTCCTAAGTCCAAGGTTTCACAGGGACTACGATGGGGGAGAATCCGAGTCAACGAGGACCAATGATCTATTAGAGAGTGGTATTGTTGGAATTAGGACTATCAATGTCGGGCGTAGGGATTCTAAGCTTATCATATTATCAATGGTTGGAGACTTGAGTGATGGATTCTAAGGGAGTCCGATGATAAGGGAGTCCTAGGACCGTCGATATGTCAAAGGGTTTTTCAACAAATTGTGTTCGTTGGATCTCGTTTGATCTACTTTGAGGTGGAAGGTCGAGATACCCTTAACCATTGTGTAACTGTGATACCCCCAAGTGAACTTGACCTTCAAATGAAGTGAACGAGGATCATCAGATCTATTTGAGTGTGTGCCATCGAAGTGAGCGATCAGAGTGGTTACGACACCAAAATTGATGAAATCCAAGGATGGAGGACTCCAAGAGAGAATGTGAGTCGTATATCAATGAGTGGGAAAGCCACGTAATCTCAATCGTATATTTATCATGGGTCCCATCGGTTCAGTTAATGTGTAATGGGAGAGACGAGGGTTAACTGGCGAGCGAATAGAGGAGTCGATGTAATCAAAGCCTTTGGTTCTTGATTCTAAGAGTTTTCAGATTGGTTAGAATGATCCTTTAGAGTGAAACCCCCATAATGGCATTTTAAGCTTGTAATTGCTTGCTCTGATGGGTGGAGGTGCAAGTCACTGCTGATCGACGATGTCGTGGCAAAGAGTGATTCGAACCATCCTATTAGGGACATTCAGGTCTCGAATAGTGGTAGTGGAGCCATAAGGGGATTTCCACTAGTATTTGGAGATCGGACAAGAATATTTTCCTAAGTAAGTGTTTCCTCAAGGGATATTTTCTATACAACAATAGAGCGAATGAGAATCCGAGAGGATCAAAATTTGAGCCCTCAGCGTGAGATAAGAAGGAGAAATGAACATCCCACAATCCTAAGGAGGATTAGGGGGTCGGGTGTGTTACATAGTGGTATGAAAGAAATCTCTGTAGGCATCCTTATAGCGGGAAGGAAATCAATATCAACAGACAGACCCAGCTATTGAAGAACTAAAGAAGGACTTGAAGAAATTAACATTTCAATTGAACTAGAATAAGAACAAGGATAAACGAGAACTCATTTGGTGTACCACATGCAGGACAGAAGGACACCACAAGAACGAATGTCCAACATTTGCGCACAATACATGGCAGTGGGAATGGAAAATCCTTTACCAACAAGAGGACTATGGTGTGAAATCTGCAAGAAACCGAGTCTGACCCTTGGCCATTTACTGCGATGATGGAAATACAGGGCAGATCTGAGAAAGAATTCATTTTGCACCTTTTGTAAGTCAGTGAGCCATGATGACAAAGATTGCAGAACTATAGAGTTGATGTGAAGGACATGGAGACACATATAGAGTTATTACATTATTTTTGTCATCCCTATGATGGATTAATGATGTAAACCTATCATTTGCCTTCAGAGGGTAAGTGGCCCGAGTTCCTAAAGAGAGAGAAGGGAGAAGGACTTTTCTGAGAAAACAAGTTGCATTTTCCTATGTAAAACCTTATAAAAGGAAGTTCGCGGGTTGCTATATAAGCAGGGTCTTGAGAATGACTATTCGCGAGTTGCACTATAACCCGAGGGAGTCTGCGAGGTGTTAGCAGGATTGCTCTATAGCTAGAGGTGAGAGAATGCACGCACGTGGAAAAGAAAATGAGCGTTTTCGAATCTTCTAGAAGGAGAAACTTCCATGGTGAATTGGCATCCGAATGGTTTTTGGGTCTTACACAAGCTTTCATGATTTAATTGGGATCATCCTAACCTCCTCATCATATCCTCTTCAACTTATAAAAGGAGAGGAGCTCTCATGGAAAGTTAGCTTGTGGGTTCTTGTTCTTGAGCTTTGTTAGCTTTGGCTTGGTTTGGGTTCTTGTTCTTGAGCTTTGTTAGCTTTGGCTTGGTTAGAGTGGCTTTGAGATTTGCTTTGTCAAGATAGATTGTGAGTAGCTATCAGATCCATGGTCTCAGAATCCTTGGAGAAAGAAGTGTGTGGGGAACGAAGGACAGTTGGAAGGGACCTTGCGACATCAAGGCCATGGTTGTAATCTCTCTTTCACATTCAATATGATAAAGTAATATGATTCTTTCCAATAAAGCTAATTCTACTTTATTGTATAACTCCTTCATCATATACATAGATTCACTATTGAATATATTGTGCTTTCTTCACTCCACTTGGTTTGTATCATTTTGGTCTTGACTGTACGAGAGCATTGGAGCGAAGCGGGAGAAACAAAGACCAACAGAAGCGATTATAAGGTATGCAACTTGTTCTTGCCTCTTAGTTCATTCAATGGTTAGAATCTAGGGAAAGAGTATTATTCTGTCTTGCTTTGTTATAGATCTAGGTGGATCTAGGGAGATCGGTTTGTGTCTGCACTTACGGATTTATCCAATAAAAAAATTGGTGACTCTATTGGGGAACGGATTGTTTCCTAGTTAGTCTAGTTTCCCTTGCTTTGATTGCTTGTTTTCTGGTCTCTAAGTCTGTGGGAGATCCATCAAGACTCTCTAGATTTGAAAGTTCACTCAAATGTTTTGTCCTTTTTCCAAATTTTGTGTTTACAGACATTCTCGCACTGTACCCTTTAGTGGCCTGCGAGAATCATCTGAGTTCGCACCCTATTGTGTAATTCAGTGCGAGATGTTCGCACCCTACTTGTGTCTATCCTGTGAACTCCACTAATGTTCTTACTTCACCCTATTGCTAGGCTGCGAACCCATTTGAAATTTGTGTTTGGAATTAGGATGTCCTATTTTTGATGCCCAGTTTTTCTTTGATCAGCTGGATTGAACTTTTGGAGCCTATATTGATCTGTTTATAGTCTACTTGACATTCTTTGAGTTGCTTATAGCCATCTTTGCTTTGTTTGGTTTTGAAGGATTAGTCTCTTGCTTTGAGTGTCTTTCAATTACAAAGCATGTGTTTTCTTTAGAATTGTTTGGGGAAAGATCAGACTTCTTCTGAATAGTTCGCTTTAAAAGAAAACTTTTAGTTTGGGTTTCTTTGTTTTAAGAAAGTTCATTATTGATTTTAGTGAAAATTTTGAAACAAAAAGATTTAATTTCTTTCTTTATATTAGATTGGGGGCATTCTTGCATTTGAAGTAGCGGAATTGCATTGGTGTACAATACCTTTTTCTCATTTATTGAGAATATTGATATTGATGAGTTTAATAGACTTTGGGACATGTGCATATGGGAATGATAAATGTTTTCTCCTTCTCATAGCATAGCTTTCATCGAAATGAAAACATTGCATCTTCATATCTTTGCATAATTTTCGAGTCGGTCAAAACACCATATTGTTCACGCCATTTTCCTCTTGAGTAACAACAACCATAAAATAAAGCGCTTATAAAAATTGATTAGACATTTTTATATTTTCTAGTAGCAAACCTACATTAGATTAGTTGTAGGACTTTGGAATACGTGTGAAAGATAACTTTCCAAAGTTGCAAACAAACATAGAATCTTGAGTTAGGGAGCGTTTAAATCCACTTATTACATTTTGTCCTGGGAAGCCCTTCTAACACAAGGGTCAAGCACGAGGTCACATTGAGACTGGCAGAGTTACTCACCCTGCTTTGTCGGTCTTAGTGTAGAGGTTGCGCGTATTATGGGGGTCGCTTGAGAGGTATACCCACAATGATGAGTGGAAGCCTTTCAAGTTGATTTCGGGCTAGATACCCTGCCCTTGCGCGTGGATCGGACTGTCGACTGTTTCCCTAGGCATCACTATAGTGATTGGTAACCTTAGTGGCCTATCTCTCTAGGTTCTTACCCGAGGTGACTGTGGAGGGAAAGTCTTCACGGTACCTGGAATTGACGTTGACCAAACTCACTCGGGCTCCTTGGAGGGTATATCCATGATTATGTGTGGGAGCTTGCACCAAGGTGTAAGTCCGTTAAGCAGGTCGTCAATGTAACTTTTCCACCCTCTCTATCTCAACCCCTTCTTACTTTGTTCCTGCGATGTTGGATTTCATCACCAACTAGTGCGTTCATTGTAAGAAGGTTTTGTTTGCTTGCTTGCTTACTAGATTTTTAGTGTGTGCTGTTTGTTTTCCTTAGAGGACTCTAGATTGGATTTTTGTTTTTAATGGCGTTAGTTCCTGAAATGACCAATGAAGGAACCTCTGCTCCAGGGGAACCTTTTGTTTTTCCTTCTTATGGAAACATTGGTCCTCCTCACATCGCTACTTTGAGCCTTCCAGGTCTCAC